>WWET01002959.1:30493-58744 GCA_011038615.1 Limnodynastes dumerilii | reverse complement strand
CAATGGTGAACCAAGCCCCTCCCCATACCCCTCTTGGGCCTGGGACCTTTGTTAGGGGGGGTCTCTATATCTGCATATTTAGAGACCCAATATGTCAGGTCCCCTTGGGGCAGAGACTCATTCCTGACCAGTATCGCGATCTTAACTTTATCCTGCCTCTGCCTTGCCTGGTTAAGGACCTGACTCCAAAAAGGATCTGTTTTTATATTGTCCCATTTTTGTTGAAAACTCAACATGCCTTGTAAAAAAACTGAACCAGTATTGAGATCTTAACTTTATCCTGCCTGGTTAAGGACCTGACTCCAAAAAGGATCTGTTTTTATATTGTCCCATTTTTGTTGAAAACTCAACATGCCTTGTATATTAAAAAAACTGAGGTCGTACTCTGGGGAATTACTGGGATGTATACATGCATATAAATCTCTCACAGAGTACCCCAACTTAAATATATTGGCCCGGATCTTTAAGACCGCATATACGCAATCTACGTATCGAAATGATACGTAGATTACGTACAATAGCTACTACGCACGCGCCGTAGCTATCTTTCAGCAAATTGCGGCCGTCTGTGGAAGACGGCCGTAGTTCTGGATCCGGGCCATTGTCAATAAATATATCACAAGAGGGCGGTGGAGAAATTGCCTTCCATTTAAATTGGATTACATTCCTCCTTTTGGGAGGCAGGCCCTGCATTAATCTGTACTGGTCTCCTACCAGCAGCCACATTAGCATAAGACATAACAGGTGGATTTTTCTGAACAGGGACAGCAACACTACTTGACATTCTAGGCACACCTACAGGTTCAGTGATCTGATTCAAAGATGTTCCTAACCCAGGACATACCTCCCAACGTTTGAGAATTGTAAAGAGGGACAAATTTTCGCAGCTTCCACGTCTGCCCCTTATTATGGCCAGCCTCCATGTCTGCCCCCTATTGCCAGCCTCCATATCTGCCCCCAAATGCCAGTGCCAGCCTCCATGTCTGCCCCCTCGATCTGTCCTCTTATTGCCAGCCTCTATCTGTCCCCCTATTGCCAGACTCCATCTGCCCCCTTGATGCCAGCTTCCATCTGCCCCCTTCATGCCAGCCTCCATCTGCCCCCTGTGATGCCAGCCTCCATATACCCCAGACCATTTTTTTTTTTTACTTACCTTTGATGTCTTCTGCTTTCCTCCGCGGTGCTCACTGTCTCTCTCCCTGGCTCTGCTGCGGTCAAGTGACCGCTGGTAATACAGGGCTCCTATGGGAGCCATGTAGGACCAAATCCATTTTTAACCCTATAGGTTAGGGTCACTGCCATTCAGTAACAGATTTGGTCCTACAGGTATTACCTGTTGCGTTCTGCAAAAAGCCCTGCCGCATATACAGTCGGGACACTTCGGAGGTCTGCCCCAGGAGCTGACAACAGAGGCAAATAAACCTTCAGCCCAGAGCCTTCAACAACTGCTCCTGCCTCATCTGCAGGGATTACTGAAATGACCTCAGTCACAGGCTGCACAACAGGTACAGCAGACACTTGAGCACAAACAGAAACTTTTGCAATGTTAATATTTGCGGATAACTGCACATCAGACTCACACATTTCCTGCTGTATGGGATTTACAGAATCTGGCTGACCTGCAACCAAATCAGCAGAGCACAAGGCATGCACCTGCTGACCACACCCTGCAACCACGACAACAGGCTTGGCTACCACTGCATTAGAAACCCCATTAGTAGCAGGTAAAGGCTTTGCATTGTTATTAATAGCAATAAAATGTTTTTCAAAACTTTGTGTCTCAAGTTTATCAGTCATGTTATCACTTACTGTGTTGTTTTCAATTATGATGACTGCAGGAAAGGAACAGGGTACAGATTTATGCATATCTTTACTATGCACTGCACCTGCCCCCTCCACTGCATTTTCACCCACACATGCACAAAGGACTGCATAAATCTTCCACAGACATATATTTAAAAGTACTGTACAAGTCCTCAGCAGGTGAGATGACCTCTTCTTTCCCGGCAGCTTTTTTTCAGCACACTTAGTACTGTGGCTGCTAGTAGCAACCGGGCAGTCCTTCACTGTTTCATTCACAGATGGTAGGTCCACCTTCTTTACAGGGTTAACTTCACCCTGTAGCAGTCCAGCACGGTCCAAGTTAGCTCCACTTGAGCCCAATGCTTCCCTGTTATCTTCACAGGAATCTTCATGGGCAGTATTAACTCCATACTGCCCACTGCAAGTTTCTGCTTCCCCAGTGTTAACCTCACACTGGGGTGCATTAGAGTCCATGTTAACTTCACAGGACTCTACCCTACTCACACTGTTAACGCCACAGGGGGTAGGGCCTTGCAAGGCAGCCGCATGCGGACTACCATCCACACTCACACAGTCCATAGGGGGGGCCTCCATAGGTGGTACTGAAGGCAGATGACACAGGCCAGGCTCGCCTCTCCCCCCAGGCTCTGTCCTTGGTGGTCTGGAACTCCCCTGGCCGACCTCAGGTGGATGGTGAGGAGGGCCCGGCCAGGGGGCTCTCCTGGGAAGCAGCCCCAGGAGGCTCCATCAGCAGCAGGGAACTCCGTCTAGGAAACAAAGCCACAGGAGCTCCACAGCACACGTCTGTGCCATACACCCTGTCTCTAGTAATATCCTCTCAGTCTTGGTAGTAACACTGCTATGTGACTGATTAAACAAAGGAACTTTCGGATGTCTATATTTCGGAAATCAAAGTTTCTGACCGGGGACTGCAACAGATATGCACTTCTTCCACAGTGACTCTAAAAACGATGTGAATTTGGAGTAAAATTATCACAATGTCTTGGTTTTGCACACATTTCCATATGTATGTATGTATATTGCATATGGTCCCTTCTTAACCTTTGTGAGTATAAGAGCATTTGCAGTGAGTATGCATTCTATATACAAGTGGTAACTGTGCATCCCTTTTTAACCCTTGAAAGTGTCATATAACTTCCAGCGCCTTTATGTTAACATTTATTTCTTTGCTTTGTATACATGCTTTAGTAGTGGAGTCTCCCTAGGCATAGCAGGTTTGTGTCCCTTACAGACGGGTGTGATTCACATCTGTGAATGTCCCTTTTTCAAAAGGACCGTTCTCTCCCACGAAGTTCCGAACAGAGGCAAAGCAATCGATCCCCAAAAGACTGAAGACGGTGCTGCGAATGGTAAGCAGTGGCGCACTCAAGGGGGGTTTATGGTTGCCCAGAAACCCCCACATTGAAAATAAAAAAAATGAAAATGCCCCAAAAAAGAGAACATTCAAAAAAGGGGCGTGGCTTTGTGGGTGCCGCAAAAGGGGTGTGGCTATGTGGGGAAAACTAACATAGAGGAAGATGGTAATGACCTGTGCTGCAATAGGGAAGCAGGTGGGGGATGGTGAATGGGTCACAAATTCAAAAGTGCTTATACACTGACACAAGCTCTTGTCCATTGTGTAAAGTGCTCTACTATTGCTATTAGATGTGTACTTTCAAAATAAAACTATAAAAACTACACTGGAGGCAGGTTTTTAAAAAAAATTTTATTACTACTTTAATTTTTGCCCCGTGCAGTATGACAATGGGGCCGGGATTGAAGAAGAGCCTGGGGCGGAGCTTATTTATTTATCACGTTTTCAGTCTCCAAAATGTTGGGAGGTATGCTAATATATCCCACATGTATTACACGCATGGGAATCCCCCTTTCAAAATCCTGCGTTTGCCACTCATAAGTATAAATTTAACCACAACCCTTACCCTCCCCGCATCCTAACCCTAAGACTCCCTTCCCTGAAGCCTAACCCTAAGACTGTCCTTTTCCTATTCCCCTATCCCCTTCTATTACTCTAACCCTAACCCTAACCCTACCCTTTCATTACCCTAACCCTCCCTTCCCTACAGCCTAACTCTAAAACTCCTAGGAGAGTGTTACTTACCTCTCTGGTCGGTAGGGCGGGTCAGGCAGCGTTTCCGAAAAAGGACCCATTCTTAAAAAAATGGTTTACGAAAAAGGCAGCCTTTTCAAAATAAAGACAGCAGACCGTATTCACACTTTAATAAAACTGCGAACTTGCCTAAATATACACACGTGAAAAATCTGCAATACTGAGAAAGAAAACTGATTAACCGCTCCCCCTGGGTCAGGAGTGCAAAGTAAGGACGTAAGTCTTTCCTGCGTATTATTAGGTACGTGCGGAGTGTATTAGCTGTGAATCAATCGTGCTTAATGGTGCTTATGGTCTTATGATTCAAAGATTTGTAACTAAACACTGATTAGGCTCTGGAAAAATGAAATAAATTTTATTCTTAAAAACATCAAGTAATGTCATTAACATTTACAATCAAAAATAACTATTAAAAAAATAAATATGAAAAAAAAAACATGACACTTTACAAAAAACATAAACAGATACTGTATGAAGTTACAAAAATAATGATCCACTACATATAGAAAGTTTCATAAAACTTTTAGAAAAGAATAATTGTAAAAAATAATACCCCAAATAAACAACCACTATAGGAATATGTTATTGTGTTTGTTAAAAAAATTTAAGGTCATTAGTTTAAAAAAAAAAAAAAAACCATTATCAAACTACATACCAAAAATAGCAACTTTACATGGTTAAAGTCTAGCACAAAATGTGAAATCAACATTAGAGTATAAAAACAAGCCTTTCTTTGTTTATTTTATAAACACATATTGATTGATTAAAAACATGCAGCAGGTGTGGGCTCAGGAAGAGAAGACGCATGGCCACACAGTAAATAATACAGTTCTTCAACTTACGAGTGGTCGAGGGCTACCTTAACTTTTCCAGTGCGTGTGTTAGTTTCCGCAAGGAACTCTCCTACCTGTGAATCAGTCCTAACTCTGTCGCCTATACTGTACATTAGTAGCCTGTGTGCTGCTCATTTGCATTAAGTCTTGCCCTCTAGCCACGCATGTGGGACTCATTACGTGCTGATGCCTGCATCACTCCTAAATCAGACATCCGTGTATGTGAATCAGTCGGCCAGGGTTTCCGTGCGTATATTTGGGTTCTGTGGGCCTGATTCAATTAGCTAAAAATCGTTTGCCGGCGTATTTTTAACGCAATTTTTTTTAAAATTACAGGCGATATTTTTTTTCCTATTCAATTATTTTTTTGCGTTAAAAATACGGCCGCATTCAGAATTCCGACCTTATTGCATATAAGGCCACAGTTCACCACTATTGTATACTGCAATATAATCTAGTTTGCATGTTGCATGCAACGTAGATGGCGTTGCAACATGCAACGTAGATTATGTTGCAGAATTACTGCACATACGCAGTATACAATAGCGGTTAACTGCGGCCTTATAGGCAATAAGGTCGGAGTTATGAATGCGGCCCATGATGGGGATACTGATGATGGGGATAGTGAGCTAGCCAGGGACCGCTGCGCAGGGGCCTAGGGAAAAAAAAACAAAAAAACCTTCTATGAACGTCGCAAATCACCTCCAGGAAGTAACCAGCGCTAATGAGAGGTTATTAGCCAGTCTGAAATATCGTGAGAACGTTATTTCAGACACTGGCCAATAACCTGTCATTAGCGCCGGGTACTTCCTGCTAGCAGGAGGTGATTTGCGACGTTCAAAGTAGGTTTTTTTTTTTTCTCCGTTAAATTTTTTTACCGCTGGCTGCTGTTTTAGCGCAGCGGTAAAAAAATAATTGAATATGCGAATTTTTTACGTTCAATTGCCGGCGAAGGCGTCATATTTTTTCCGACGCAATCTTTTTTAAAATATCGCCGGCAATTGAATCGGGCCCTGTGTATGCGCAGTTTAACTGATCGTAATAAGACGCATGAAGATTCCAAACTTACTTAAGTGTGGACACGGTCCGTCCCCTTACGCTCGTCTGTTGTGTCTGTTATAGTGGGTTTTGTGTTCAGACATAGCATATATTGTGGCACTTTACAGGTTAATCCCACAATTACACCAGCCTCTATTTCTGATTGTTCTGGTTATTTTGTCCCAGTTCAGTAATGGTTAATTCCTGAAGGATTCTGCTCCCCTCTCACTGTGAACATCTGTCCACGGCTGCACCAGTTTTCTTAATCCGGCTCAGACATTTCATCTGATCATCATCTCATAATAATCCCCAGCAAAAGTGACTGGCCACAGTTAGTGGAACGTCCCACCCACCCATAATACTTATCACCCATGACGTGGCCTGCATTACACCAGTGCTAGTTCCCACTGAGCAATGCTTCCCAGATAACTCCTGGGACATTGTAGTGTTCAGAACCTTTAGTCCAGGAAGCATAGCTTCTCATCTTCTATAGGAATGGTGGACAGTGTTTGTTAAGACAGTACTCTTGGGCAGGGAATGCCCTTATACCATCTGTGAGCTTCTAACAGATGTTTATGGTGTGTAATTGTGTAATAGTAATACCTATAGGAAACATTATGGTGTAGCTCAATCATTTTCTTTAGCAGTGGTCCCATAGATTCTATAGTAAGACTTTAGTGATGATACCACAGCAACACAACTAGTAATATGCATGACATTATACATATCTCCCCGCCCCCTCCAGTGCATATAACACAGAAAATATCTTTGTGTTACTTCATCAACCTATAACATAATAATATACACAAAATGGAAGTTGCTCAGAACAATATATATCAGGGTTGCCGACTCTCCCGGAATGTCCGGGAGACTCTCGAAATTCATGCGTTTCTCCTGGAATTCCGGGGGAGCCGGCAAATCTCCTGCAGAGGGCTTGAGGCCCATGCAAACTGCCCCCTGCCTGGCAACACTAGTATCCTAGTGTTACTAGGGGCAGGGAGGGACTTAATGCAATTTGCATCATCAAGCCACGCCCCCATCCCTAGTAAACCTAAAAGGGTTATTGGTAGTCAGAGGCGGGGCTTAATGGCATAATTTGCATAAACCGCATCATTAAAGCCCTGTCCCCTGCAGGCATCTATGGCAGGCCTGGCCAACCTGTGGCTCTCCAGGCGTTGTGAAACTACGAGTCCCAGCATGCTTTAACTGCACAGACATAGCCAATACCTGACAAAGCATGGTGGGAAATGTTTCACAACACCTGGAGAGCCACAGGTTGGCCAGGCCTGATCTATGGCTTACATATGGCTATAAAAATTTGTCAACCCTGATTTATAAGTTAATGCAAACAGGGGCATGAAAGGCCGGGGAAGGAATCTACTAGGAAAGAAAATGCCCCAGCAACACTGCTATTAATCAGTAACAGACTATACCATTCTATCTGTAAAATCAAACGCATTAACACATATTGGCAAATATATGATAAGCCACCAGCCACCGTCAAGGCCTTTCTGCATATGGTGGTCCTAACTCTAACAATGAGAGTCCCAATGTTGGGTCATATATATATGTTTTTAAATTGAGAGCCAAACTTACCTCAGGAGACACCCCTTAAAGTCTCCAAAAAGGCTGCTGTGGAGCAACCCCCCCTCTCAGCATAATAATCTATACAGAAATGATCTTCTTATATGTATAAACTTTTGAGTATCTGAGGTCGACACTTAGAATCAGCAAGTTCTGATCAATGATAGAGCCACCAGGTGAATGACGGCTGTATTATTGCCGAAATGCTATGGAAAACAGAAAATTGCTATTAGCGAATGGGTTACTATTACTATGGGCATCGAGGGTTAGGGCTAGGCTGCAGGTCATGGAGGGTTAGGGCTAGGCTGCAGGGCATGGAGGGTTAGGGCTAAGCTGCAGATCATGAAGGGTTAGACTGTAGGTTATGGAGGGTTAGGGCTAGGTTGCAGGGCATGGAGGGTTAGGCTGCAGGTCATAGAGAGTTAGGGTTAGACTGCAGATCATGGAGGGTTAGGGTTAGAGACTGCAGGTCATGGAGGGTTATGGTTAGGCTGCAAGTCATGGAATGTAAGGGTTAGACTGCAGGTCATGGAGGGTTAGTTTGGCTGCAGGTCATGGAGGGTAAGGGTTAGACTGCAGGGCATGGGGGGTAAGGGTTAGGCTGTGGAACGGGAAGGTTAGGGTTAAGCTGCGGTACACAGAGGGTAAGGGTTAGGGGAGGGTTATGGGTAGGACTAGGATGCAGTTTCCTACCTGTCAGTGGATCACTCTTTGCGACTGCAGGAGTCGCATCACTGTTGCTGTAGAAAATGGAGACATTCAACTGCCGCACAATGGTCTGTTGCAAAACTGACTATCATATCGGCAAACCACACCCGCCTAAAGTTAGTGAGTGCTGATGCCATTGCTTATAATTGATGAGTTCTGATGTCATCACACGTGATATGTGAGTTCTGGGCTGCCTCTAAAACTTTTGATTGTGATGAGATCCCTGACCAAAAGATTTGACAGGAACCGCAACTGCTGAGTCGCACTGCCCAGACATATCTGCATTATAACAACGCAACACAGACAGGCGATTAGCAGCTATTGGCTACCTAAGATTTCCATCTCATGCAGAGGTAGGTCTCTTCAAATGATCTTTATCCGCTCATTGGGATAGTCTGGTAAATGCAAAGTACTGGTTTCAGCCTTTATGTACCATCCAGATTTCCACACCAACTCCCATGAAAGTAGGGCAGAAACATGCTCATGAAAGGGGTCAAAATTTGGATAGTAAATAAAGGCAGAAACCAGTCCTTACTGTACATTCACCATATTTTTCCAACAAGCGGAGAAAGATCTTTTGTGTGCTGTAGATCTGTATGGATGACAGCGTTATTATAATGACTGGTGGCTAAATTAGAGCAATTGCCCAACACTTTATGCCAAGCCTGTCCTCTGCATGCACTCAAAATCTTACAGTTCATTGGCTGAGCATAATCCAGACACTGAATTAATGGAGGAACTCCGAGCAGGACTGTATAGAGTTACTGAGCCGCCCAGGACATAATGCACCGCAGCAATAAGAGACAAAACTGCATAATTTAATGGACTCTACTGGTTGTAATGGCGGATTAACTCTTACAGATCCAGGATGCGCTGCCAAGGAGCGGAATAATGTGCAAGTACTGAGGAGATCCATAAACGTCAGTGATAAGAGCTTTCATGACTTATGCCACTACTGTAAGAAAAGCTCATTCTACTCCCTGCCCTATGGAGCAATGAATAATGCAATCGGCCTTGCTGTGCCACCGGTATCGGCTATCACTAGGAGGCAATAGTACACATGAAACTGGGTCGCTTATCACTCATTTATGAGCAGCTACAGAGGAGTAAACGTAGAATCTGAAACCAGACAGTCATAAAGTCAGTTTTACTGCACAACGTTATACAACATAGTCTGTGATCTGAATGATTAGAGCAGCAGCTGTAACCTGCAGATACTGCAATGTACAAGTACAATCCAGTCCAGCATGACATTACAAGTCCAGTATGAGGAACAGCAGCACTATGTCTAACATTCCATCAGAGAGAGGGTACTGTAAGGCTCCCATCCCCTGCCCGGGCGTCCTACCTGTGCCATCGCTCCTCCCTTACCACGTACTTTCTGTAGGGGATGATGCTGTGTGCATCAAGGCTGCAGTGGCCTCTGGAGCGCAGGAGCGGGGAGGGCATTCGGTGGGGAAGAGTCTGAGATGTACAGGGAGATGCAGAGCGCAGAGACGTCTGACTGAGCCGAATACAGAGGAGAGGGGATGAGAGAGCAACGATGGGAGGGGCCGACTGGTACCAAACCCACTGACGCTGCCCACACACTGTGCCAGCCTTACACATGCACAGTCATTGGTACCTAAACACCCACACTGCCTACACATTGTGCCAGCCTCATACATACACATTCACTGATACCAGCACAATGACACTACCCACACACTCTGCCAACCTCATATATGTACAGTCACAGGTGCCAGCACACCCACACTGCCCACACACTGTGCCAGCCTCATACATATACATTCATTGATACCAACACAATGACACTGCCCACACACTCTGCCAACCTCATATATGTACAGTCACAGGTGCCAGCACACCCACACTGCCCACACACTGTACCAGCCTCATACATATACATTCATTGAAACCAACACAATGACACTGCCCACACACTCATATGTGTATAGTCACAGGTGCCAGCACACCTATACTTAACACACACTTCACAGCACAATGACACTGCCCACACACTCTGCCAACCTCGTATATTTAGAGTCACAAGTACCAGAATACACCCACTCTGCCCACACACACTGTGCCAGCCTCGTGTTTGTTCAGTCACTTTCACTGCCCACACACAGTGTCAGTGTCATATACAGTATGTAAAGCATTTAAATTGTACAGTATGGGCTGGGTTAGGCACCTCTGTATGTCAGGGCGTTCTGCACACACAGGGAATCGTGCAAAGAATTTAAGGTAGAGTCATGGACATGGAAGTCACCTTAATTCCACACGATAGAGGGATGTGTCATGGGAGTTTACTAGCCTCATGCATGCAGACTTTAGCAACTCTGTAGGTGCGGAAAACGCTTTTAAGTCTGGATCAGGTCCATAGATATCACCAGGTCCTAATGATGTCAGTCCAGTTGCTACTTATCACATTGATATTACTAGGTCCTAATGATGTGAGTCCAGTTGTTACTAATCACAATGATATTACTAGATCCTAATGATATCAGTACAGTTGTTACTTATCACAATGATATTACTAGGTCCTAATGATGTCAGTCCAGTTGTTACTAATCACAATGATATTACTAGGTCCTAATGATGTCAGTCCAGTTGTTACTTATCACAATGATATTACTAGATCCTAATGATGTCAGTCCAGTTGTTACTAATCACAATGATATTACTAGGTCCTAATGATATCAGCCCAGTTGTTACTTATCATATTAATATTACTATTTCCTAATAATGTGAGTCCAGTTGCTAATTATAATATTGATATTATTAGGTCCTAATGATGTGAGTCCAGTTGCTACTTATATTGATATGACTAGGTCCTAATGATGTCAGTCCAGTTGTTACTTATCACATTGATATTAGGTCCTAATGATGTCTGTCCAAGGGTTCCTGATCATTTAGGACCAGATTCCAGGTCAGGCCACTTAAGCACGTAAAAGGGCCCGATCCAAACTAACGCTTGCAGGTGTTAAAAATGCCGGGTGCAAGCGTAAGATCGGCTGCATGCACCAGATGTCACTATCATTTTCCGATAGAAACTTCTGTCCGACGAGGCGATTCTCCCCGCACAAATTACAAAAGATAGGTGTAGGGAGAATTCTAATTGTATAGTACGGGCTGGGTCTAGGGGACGCGCATGGATCAGTGATCGTACGGACTGCTGATCTTTACATTTAACTTAAGGCAAGTCTCTCTCGTGCATACTGCCAGACCCCCGCATGTACAGAAAGCGTGCAGGGGTCTGGATCCGGTCCATAGATTTTATCAGGGCTTAATGAAAACAGTGAAGTAGCTTCTGATCACATAAACATTACCAGGTCCTAATGATGTTATTCCAGGTGTTCCAGTGATCACATAGGGCCTGATCCATGTTCTGTATGCACAGAGGTCTGAACGTCTGCACATGAGCGGGAAGTGAACTCCCCTGACACATACAGAGTTCTGGACACGTAGTTCTCTGCATGGATCTGCGTCTGTCCAAACGCAAACCCGTGCGGAAATGCTGCTCTCCACTCACCATCATCTGCATGATTATCCCTGCTTTCCTTGCCTACGGAGATCTATTGCGTAACATCTGCCCAGGGCATGCACATTGCATTCCAGACACCCAACTTATGCAAGCAACTTGCTAAAGTCAGGTATCGGATGGACATATCTATCTGTCCCACAGAGGTTACATACATCTATATATCGCCAGGCCCTAATGATGACAATTAAGGTTTTCCTGATCACAAACACATCAATGGACATGACCCAATCAGTGAGAGGAGCTGAATGCACACATTTTGTAAGCAGCCAAATCAATGAGCAAGGCTCTAGCTACACACACACGGTCTACACCAGAGCTGCATGCTGGCCAGCCTGTCCCCAGGAGAGTGCACCTGACAGGTGATCCAGGAGAATTCTTCCACTTTGTGGATACAGCAGAAAGGTGGCCAGAAGAAGTGGAGTGGGTGCTCATGTTGACAGGTGACTGGTCAATCCCAGGTTGCTTAATGACATCACCCAGAGGACTCTAGAGAGTTAAAAAAAACAATGATGACCTATTGCACTCCATATGGGAAGCAATGACCATTCCTAAGCTGTCTGGTAGAATATTGGCTTAGAAAAAATAAACTTGTTGAACCAAAAAAAAAATATCTTTTTCATCATGGCGATCGTGGTCCTTTTACACAGGTATAAGGTTAATAATGATGACTGTTCGTGGATTGCTAATAGTCAGTTAGATCAACACACACCAAACCAGTGGATGTTCCGTTCTTTTACCCTCCTGATCTCCGTAGTAGGTGTGACAGCATGAAAATAGGGTAATATATTCAGAAGGACGTTATTTATAATGTCAGGTTTGGAATTGAACTCATAACCCCAGCACTGTTGTGAAGCCACAATGTGACCCAAAATAAATTATAACAAACCTTATATTTATTTATTTATATGTTTTTGCAGTGCAATACTGGCAGGCTATATCATGTGAATGGACTTTGTGATGAGACTCTTTATCCATGTGGTTTCCAACCAGGCAGCTTAAAACTTTTAATGCAGATATTGGTCTAGAAGCAATGCATGAGTTAGATGATACACAGGATATTGGGTAATTACAAGTGTTGTAGGCCTCAGCTGAGACCAGCCCTATTTTGAAAGAGCTGTTCTCTCCCAGCTAGTTCCGAACTGGCTGAGAAATTGACTACTTTTGTCTCGAAGAGGTAAAGCAATTGATCCTTCAAGCACCGATGTTGGTGCTCCGAATGGTAAGAATAAATGTACCCCAACCCTTTCCCTAATCCATATCCTAACCCTCCCTTCCCCACAGCCTGACCCTAATCATCCTTTATCCGCAACCTAGCCCTAAGACTCCCTTCCCCGCAGGCTAACCCTTAGACTCCTTATAGCCTAACCCTAAGACTCCCCTCCCCATAGCCTAACCCTAAGACTCCCCTCCCTGTAGCCTAACCCTAAGACTCCCATCCCAGCAGCCTAATCCTAGACTCCCCTACCCAAAAGCTGACCCTAACCCTGCCATGGCCCTAACCCTCCCTTCCCAAGTGCTTAACCATAATAGTCCAAGGAGAGGTTACTCCGGTGGGGTCTGCGATGGGTGGCAGGTGCGACAAGTCCGGCGGGTGGCGGGTTCAGAAAATTAATGAGTAAGTATGATGATCGGCATACTTACCCTTTCAAAGAAAATGTCTAAAATGGTCATTTCTTGGTGGAGACTGACACTGATTACAAGCATACTTCAATTTGGAGATAAATGTATATGTTCCATATATGCTTTCTGCTGTGTTTGATCATGTTTACTCTCCCTTATCTCTTTTGTGTTATTGTTGACTCTTTGATATACCTGAGCCATGGGATGTCCTATGTATAATATGGTTTTATCAGTACCGTGATTGAACTGCAAACATGGCCTTTCAGGAGACTACCTTAATTAAAGCCCAAATACACTACTATTGTGCACCACTGGCAAGTTTCAAAGAGGAGGAGTTTCTCCTCGATGTGGCACTATTAATAGTGGTCTCTGAGCAGGTTGTGTCAGAGTTACTGGAGCATGGGTAAGCCCATACCCCTATCAGGTGACCCAGAACAGACAGGTATGTGTGGGGAGAAGTAGCAGTCTACTAGGGTAACCACTTGGCTCTATGGGAAGCAGTGTTTACACAATAAAGCATATAGAATGCGTTATGGTGAGTGTAGTGCTGCACACAC
This sequence comes from Limnodynastes dumerilii, assembly GCA_011038615.1. NCBI lineage: Eukaryota > Metazoa > Chordata > Amphibia > Anura > Limnodynastidae > Limnodynastes > Limnodynastes dumerilii. The sequence goes on along the minus strand of WWET01002959.1, from coordinate 44,926 downwards.
CTGTGGCCAGCTACTGGGAGGAACAAAGAAATGTCCCAGCAATGCATTTTATTGTGCAAATGCACATTAAGAGGGGATTCATAAAGCCAATGACTGGGAAAGAAGTGTCTGCTGACCTGATTCACAGATCGGAAAGTTTTAAGAAGGTGCGGATAAGCATGTATATATAAGCATGTATCCACACCTAACTTAAAGCTCCCTCCCACGCCATCTCCTCCTTATTTTATGATCCTAGGACACTTAACTAACTTCCTGTGCTTATTTTCCTTAGTCCCCAGCTTGTTATCATACTTCCCCTCCACACACGTTCTCCCTAACCAACTACGTGCGGTCATTAAAGACTGCACGCAGTCAATCTACGCACCTAAGTGGTACTTAGACAACGTAAATAACCCACTAAGCATGTGTAGAAGGTTATTTCTTAAAAGACCGCACCTAAAAAGCCGCAGCTTCTTAGGTGAAAATATGGTCTGGAGTTCTAGAGGAACCAGTAACAAACCACACAATGTGATGGCCTGGGAAAGATTAAGGGGAATGCGACTGATAACACAGGGGTATAGAGCTTGACTATACAAATCGGAATCAGGTAAATGTAGCAATTAATACACCTGTCAGCAAGGTGTTGGGGCTAGAGGTGGCCCTAGGGTTTGAGGGCCCCCCCCCCCCACAAAACAAAAAAACTTGGCAGCTTTTTAAATTTTTTATTGCAAGCCGTGCGCCAGTGGCCGCCAGGCTTGCATGTGTGCAGTAAAGGCACCTCACGGGGCCGCAGCAGCAAGTACAGTGCTGCCGGGTTCATCATCATGGCGGCTCTGTACTGGCTTCCGTGGCCCCGCACGGGGCCTTCACTTCCTGGACACTGTAGTAACACCTAAAACGGCGCTATGTTGCCATAGCAACACATACACAGTGCCTGGACGCAGTATGTGACTACAGTGTCCGGGAAGTGAAGGTCCCGCGCGGGATAAAAAAAGGTCTGCAATAGGTGCGGGCCCCCTGACCCGTGGGGCCATAGGAAGCCGCCTATACGGCCTATGCTGTGGGCCGCCTATGGTTGGGGCACCACGCAAGGGACCCTGTGTTCAATGGATTGATGCCCCACATGAGATAGAGAAAGAGACTCAGTATGCTTAATGCAGCATAATTCTAATGTATGAAATGCACCATCCGCGGCCACTTCTTTCACATGTGGGAGCCAGCATTTTGATATGCTTTCCATTTGCAGAGACAAATTCTTTTTACCAGCAATATTCACAGACCAAAGTTTTCTCACTCTATAAAATGTTATATATTTGTATGCTGGGTACACACTTTCTCGATTTCCCCAACTCCTAACAAAGTGAACTGAAAATCGACAAGAGTTTACATGCCCAATAGTCGGGTCAAGCTGTTTCATTTTGAAAGCTGATGATCTAATTATCAAAAATGTTTCTGGACTGCTAAATTTTGCATTATAACAAATCAGTCCAGTATACACAGTATACAATTATCGGGCTTGTCTTCAGTGGACTAGTTTTTGCAGTCTTTTATTAAATTTTTATATCGGGAACTGTTTAAAACAAACGGTTAATAATAATTGTATTTGTAGATATACATTTTTAGATGCTGACCATTACAAAATAAGTGATTCTCCCTTATCTTTTGTAAGTTTTATTTTTTAACCTGTTTTATTTTTTATTGAATCTAAAAGCCTGTAAGCCTCCTGTAATGTATTTATTTTTAAACCTATCCCATCCATCTTTTACCAACATGTGCGCAGGAGCAATTAGATGGCCATCTGCTTGAGAAATGCTTGAGTCCTGAAACTCGAATGAGCTACAACTGACAAACTCTGAATCCCTACAAAACTTCTCCAGATTTTTTATTTTTTTTATTTCATAGGAGTACATATGGAAATGACACAATAAAAGTATAAAAACTAAAATGTGATATTAAATCTTGCTTGCCTAATAGGAGCTCAACCAGTTGTGGCTAACCTTGGATGTGGAGTCTAAGAGGAACACTGGCATTCACCAGCTAAACTTGCAGCTGACTACACAGTAAGTCAGGTCATTAACTCATAAGGGCCAGGGCAGGCAGTAAAGGCTTGTAAGGGGTAAACAATGGGTCTCCCAATTTTTTATGATGTTCTACTAGAGAAAAAGAGAAGGCCAGAAAATAAAGAGGAACAGACAAAAAATGAAGATGAATAAACACCCAACCAGAAAATGAAGAGGAGTATACGCAACAAGGACTAGAACATGAAGAGGAAATGAGACAACAAGAACCAGAATATGAAGAGGAACAGACATTAAGAACAAGAGAAATAGACACAATAAGGACCAGAACATAAAGAGGAACAAACAATTAAGATGAACAAACACAACAAGAACCAAAAATGAAGATGAAACACACACAAACACAACAAGAACCAGAACATGAAGAGGAAGAGACACAACAAGAACCATTACATGAAGAGGAAATGAGACTACAAGAACAAGAGAAATAGACACAATAAGGACCAGAACATAAAGAGGAACAAACAATTAAGAGGAACAAACACAAGAACCAGAAAAGGAAGACCAAACAAACACACACACACACACACACACACACACCAAGGACTAGAATATGAAGAGGAATAGACATAACAAGAGGCAGAACATGAAGATAATTAGACAAAAGAAGAACCAGAATATGAACAGGAAAATGGGACAATAAGAACCAAAACATGCAAAGGAACAGTAACAACAAGAACCAGATTAGGAATAGGAACAAACACAATAAGAACCAGAACATGAAGAGGAATAAACACAACAAGAACCAGAACCTGAAGAGGAACAAACACAACAAGAACCAGAACATGAAGAGGAATAAACACAACAAGAACCAGAACCTGAAGAGGAACAAACACAACAAGAACCAGAACATGAGGAAGAACAGACACAACCAGAACATGAAAAAGTCACCTACATAAAAATATCAGGTGCACATACAAGGTAGGGAATACATGAAATTGGTCAGACAGACAAACTTCGTTATAAGCTGTGAGACAGGTAAGAATCAGAGGAATGTTGGCAATATATGTAAACACCTAACTATGGACCTGATTCACACTTAAGAGTAAAATTGTGAATTTACTTAAATACATGCACATGAAAAACCCACAATACTGATTCAGAGTAAAGAAAGAAACCGATTAACAACTCCCCCTGTGTTGGGAGTGCTACATAAGGACGTAAGTCTTACCTGCGTAATAAACCTTGAAAAAAGAATAATCATGACATAATTTACAATACTCATAAATGCATACTGCATGAAGTTAGAAATAAAATGATGCGTATAATTAGGTACGTGTGGACTTTATAAGCTGTGAATTGGTAGTGCGTTTAGGTGCTTAAAATGAGTTATGATTCAAAGATACGTAACTAAACGCACTTTTGATAAGTAAATTTTAATTAAAAAAAAAAGCTCAAACTCACATTAACATATGTTAACAAAAGTAACCATTAAAAATACACCTTGAAATTAGAATAATCATGACACAATTTGGAATACTCATAAATGGATACAGCATGAAGTTAGAAATAAAACTATATATATATATATAGAGAGACTTTTATAAAACATTTTAAAAATAAGCTTTTAAAAAATAAAAACAACACAAACAACCAATACCGTTAGATCTAAGTAAATGTAATGGTATTTTTTCAAAAAATTTAAAGTAATTGAAAATTTAAAAAAATACCTTTACAAAAGAAAAACAAATAATGGCACCTTTAAAATGTTAAAGTGTTGCACAAAATGTAAAATCAGCATAGGATAAAATAAACGAGCCTTTATTTGTTTCGTATAAAAACACACATCCATTAATTAGAAACTCGCAGCGGGTGTGGGCTGAACTAAGTAAGAGAAGACGCATGGCCGCACAAGAAACAATACGGTTCTTCAGCTTACAAGTACTCGAGGGCTACCTTATCTTTTCCTGTGTGTATGTTAGTTTCCGCAAGGCTCTCCTGCCTGTGAATCAGTCCTAACTCTGTTGGCATGCCTATAGTGTACATTAGTAGCCCGTGTGCAGCTCATTTGCAATAAGAGTCTTGCCCCTCTAGCCACGCATGCAGGACTTATTACGTGCCGATGCATGCTTCAGTCCTAATTCAGATATCCGTGTATGTGAATCCATCAGCCATGGTTTCCGTGCGTATATTTGGATTTTGGGCATGCGCAGTTTAACCGATCATAAAAAATAGGCCAGTAGGGCCGTATTCAGAGATCCGTTTATAACTTAATTTACGCATGGAAGTCCATTAGACATGGACTTGTGATTCGCACTTGGGAACATACGTACGGAGGGGTGTGGTCATAATCCGTCCTGAAAAAAGATACGTGAAAGTGGGTGGGGGAGGGGGGCATTTAAATGAGCATTTGAGGGCGCGTTTAGTTATATACACATGTACGTATTATATGCATGCAAAATCCCACTTAAAGATCAGAGTGCTCGAGGAACTTGTTCGTCTCCGTCAACCCGTCTGTGTGAGGGGAGTGTCATGGGTGTGGCCTTGCAACGTCTGTGCGTATAATTGTGAACCTTTAACTGACGGATCTCTGAATACGGGGGTAGATCCAGAACTACGTCCGTCTTCCATAGAGGGACGTAATTCAATGAACAATAGCTACTGCGCATGCGTAGTAGCTATTGTACGTAATCCGCGTATCGTTTCGATACGTAGATTGCGTATATGCGGTCTAAAAGTTCTGGATCCGGCCCACGGTCCGTAGATTCTACACTTACTTAAGTGTGAATAGGGTCATATACCTCCAACACCTAACACTGAAGAGCATAACTGTAGAGAGACTGGGCCGTATGCAGAGCCCGGTTTACCGCGTATACGCACTCTACGTTGCAAGAAGTAACGTAGATTACGCTACAAAATTACTGCGCATGCGCAGTAGTACTTTTCTGAAAACTTTCACTAAAACTCATACGGCCCACTATTCACAATGGGCCTGATCCAGACCTACACCGATGCGCCGTGCTTACTAAAGCACAGCGTATCGGCGTTCACTTACCCCGACACTCCCCCTGGGCGGGCGTATGGCCCCTTCCTTACGCCGGCTGAAGGCTACCCTAACTTCAGCCGGCGTAAGGAAGGGACCATACGCTCGCACAGGAGCGTATGGCCGCCTAGCCCGCCCTCTTACCCTAATAAAACTACCTCCCCCCGCCCACCTACACTAACCTGAACGTAGGGACGCTGGGGGACGTCCCCTCCTAGCGACGGCGGGCGTAGGTCTGGATGAGGCCCAATGACCTGACAGGAGACTGCAAGACATCTGATTCCCACATCTTACAAATAAATCATGAAGATTAGATGGGTACGGATGAAGCACCATAATCCCTGCCCCACACTTTGTAAACCGTTCACCACATGGGTCGGAAAAAAATGTATGTCTCTGCCTTCCTAGATATTGCCTGCAAGACTGTCAGCATGCTCTACCCCCTACAGAGCAATAACCTTGCACCTGATCCTGACCTCTGTGCATTTTCAAATGCACAGAAGTCTGTACGAGGGGAGTGAACTCTCCTGTCACATGCAGAGTTCTGGACACTTACACCCTGCCTTATAATCTCCGCATGTACCTGCATCAGTCTGCCCACTTACCTTAATCTGCATGTCTATCCTCTGGCGGGGATTTGTATAAAGCCTTTAGCACACTGTAAGGGAGCATCAATAGGGAACGCTATTCACTTTTTGTAAATCCGCAATGATGGCATGCTGACCTCTAGAGGTTTGCTTTGGAATTGCTGGCTGTGCTCTGGCAGTGTGGGAAACAAAGATTGTGCAGGGCAGACAGCTTCTACTGAATCAGAGCACGTTCACGCTACTGGTACAGCACTGAAACATGCAATTTTCAAGCAATTTTTTTTATATATTGCAAATCACTGTAGTACTGAGGTCTTCAGCTCCATATGACCTTACACGATAATCCATACTGCCTTAATCCATAACAGTCGCTGATATATGTCATACCCCATACTGCTCTATTTAAGCCTGTCCCGTTCCATGCTCCATACTGTCCCATTCCAGAACCCATACTGCTCCATTCCATATTACCCAATTCCATAACACTTACTGCCCTACTCAATAACCCACAATGCCCCACTGCATAGCCCTTACTGCCCCATTCCCCAGCCCATACTGCCCCCATTTTCTCTGGTGTTTGTTCAATTTTTTTGCATTGTCTTCTATATGCCTTCCATATGTGTATGACCAGACCATTATTGTAGCTGTTACTGACTCTGGGCCAGATCCAAAGCCACGTTTCCTAGCGTAGCGTATTTAGTAGGCATTCCCCTCGCATGTACATACTTTGGCCGTTTTACACTTCCCAAACCCTACCTTAACTTCACACAGCGTAAGTACTGACGAACGTATAGCCAGCACGTACTTACGCTCCTAAGCACACCCATACTGTACGATTTAAATGCCTCACCGCGACTCCGAAGCGCAATTACGGGTGTCGTATAGCAGGCATGTCCCTTCGTACGTAGTAAAGATACGTGACTGGCTCATACGCTCTGAATTACGCTGCGTAACATCTGCCGCTCGCATGCGCAGTAAGAAATAATGAGCGATTTTACGCTAGCGGCTCGTGTAAAATCACTAGCGTACGTAGCTCTGGATCTACCCCTTTCTGTCAAGTGATTCCCCAAGTGCCAAGAGTTATATCTGGGGATTCTGGGGACAGGGCTGCCCCTATGAGCGGAGGGGCCCAGGGCAAACCGGTACCGAGCGCTGTTTCTAAACTCTCTCACCTGATATCCGCCAGCTTCACTTAGTGTTAGCTGCGTGCCACGGCTCTGTAAATGCAGTCGGGGAGTAGTAGCGGCTGGAAGCAGCCAGTATATAGCAACTAATATAGAGTAGCAGGCGGCTGCCTATGGCCTTCTTAAGTCAGTTAAGAACAAAAACCAGGACGTGTGAAGGGAGATGCCTTGCAACGTAGGTGCGTATTATTGCAAATCCGTTCCTTCTTAACTGTAACTCAGCTCCTATATGACGATCAGCTGATTGGACAACTATTTTCCGCTTAAGCTGGGCACACACTAGAGCGATTATCGTCACAGCGTGAGATTCTAGATAATTGTCCCAATTTTCCCGCTAGTGAGAGGTAACGATATCGGTGCCATAGACTATGCGATAATTCGTCCGATTTTAAAAAAAAAGGGGCGATTTTTCAGTGCTTTTATCGTAGTGCATAAAATCTTTTGTGGCCACAAACTATGCGATAATCGTCATATGTTTTACATAAGGGGCAGATCCGAGCGTGAGTCTGTATTGGTAGATAGCCTGTTGTAGTGCATAAAACATAGATTACACATTGAACTTTGCTTACATTGCACTTGGGAGACAGGGTCATAATGGGTCCTTATATCAAATATAAATGTATATTCTGTAACACACACCGTACGAAGATTCGTGCAAACACAATGCTGGCTAATTGCAGGTTTATATTATATATTATATAAACATGCTCACATGATACAAACAGGAAGGACGTACTGTACATCAAGATAGACACCGTGCAGGGGTGTGGAAAAACATAAAAATTGTTAGTTAATTTGTAAGATTATCTGTAAATGGCCACACACTGCACGATTTTGCAAACGATAAACGATAATCAATTGGTATTCCCATAAGATGCGATTATCTGCTGGCGGACATTTTGGGAGGATTATCGTCAGTTTCGAGAAATTATCGGCACCGCACACTACAGCGATAATTCGGTACGATAATCGCTCTAGTGTGTGCCCAGCTTTAGTCCAATTATGGTGCAGTGTATATCAAAGGAATGCAGGCAAAACAGTCTAAAAATGCTGATACCCCTTACTGATTACCACTGGGCCAATCCTGTTTGGAGGGTGCAGATACCTTTATTTATCAGGTAGTGTGTGTGCATAATGCCATGTCCCTGGCAACCAGAATGTTATCGCTGATATAATAAATATAATATACTACTATAGTATATTATAATGTTATATCAACAGAGAAAGGAGTCATCCATTGTAGAAAACAAACTTACTGATCAAAGCAGCTCTGCCCATCATTGTTTTGTCCATTGTATGGCTTATATAACATAGAAAGTGACAGCAGATAAGAACCACATGGCCCATCCAGTCTGCCTATTTTTTTTTTAACTATACTGACTCTAGACCCTATTTGACCCTCAACTTAGTGTAAGATTTAGGATATTGTTATATTTACCCTAGGCATTTTTTAACTGTGTTACCTCTACCACCTCAGATAGGTGGTTATTCCACTTATTAATCCCCCTTTTAGTGAAGTAACTTTTCCAAACATTTCCTTTAAACCTACCGCCCTCCAGTTCATACGGGTGTGGTAGAAAATCCCGGCGCTTAAAATACCTCCACCAGTTTCCAGACACTGAAAATCCCGGCATGTAAAAAATCCCGGCACCAAAAACTACCGGCAATTTAAAATACCTACAAAACTAAATAACCTATACTGAAAATCCCGGAGCAAAAAATTACCGGCAATTAAAAATACCTACACACTGAAAATCCCGGCAAGTAAAGGTCCCGGCAAGTAAAAAATACCGCAATGCAACACCCGACTTCACTGAACAACAACGTGGTGCTGGCAGCGCATGCTGATGCTTGTAGTACTACAAGCATCAGCATGCCCAAAAAACTGTCAACCCCCAGCCTGACCCGTTACATCCACAGCCCCCAGCATGACCTGTCACATACACAGCCTGACCCGTTACATACACAGCCCCCAGCATGACCTGTCACATACACAGCCTGACCCGTTACATACACAGTCTGACCCGTTATTTCCACAGCCTGACCCGTTACATACACAGCCCCCAGCCTGACTCGTTACATCCACAGCCTGACCCGTTACATACACAGCCCCCAGCCTGACCCGTTACATACACAGGCCCCAGCCTGACCCGTCACATACACAGTCTGACCCGTTATTTCCACAGCTTGACCCGTTACATACACAGCTCAAAGCCTGACTCGTTACATCCACAGCCTGACCCGTTACATCCACAGCCTGACCCATCACATACACAGCTCCCAGCCCCCCGTCACATACACAGCTCCCAGCCTGACCCGTCACATACACAGCCCCAGCCTGACCAGTTACATCCACAGCCTGACCTGTCACATCCACAATTTCTTAGTCTCAAGTGCATGATTTAGCATTTTTTGCCACACTCTTGACCATTCCTTTAGTCTACCTAGATCATCAACCATTCTGTTTACCCCTCCTGGTGTGTGTACCCTGTTCCATATCTCTGTGTCATCTGTAGAAAGGCATACTTTCCCCTGGAACATAATATACATGCATGCCTGGTCCTGTCTATGTGACCGTGTAGCTCTGTGATGTCTAATTATTAACCAGCAGTGAATGAGGTGCAGTGACAAGGTATCTCTATGGTGATTTGCAGAACTTGGCGCTTACTAGCTATATACATAAGGGCCGCATTCAGACTTGTGACAAGTGGACATTATCTGAGCTATTACATTAATTCCAGGAGCTTCTTAGGTGTGAATCGGGTCCTCTGTTTTCTACATGTATGTGTAGTGCCCTCTGTGTATTGACCCTCTGTAGCCTCTCTCCTGTGTATAGACCCTCTGTAGCCTCTCTCCTGTGTATAGACCCTCTGTAGCCTCTCTCCTGTGTGTATTGACCCTCTGCAGCCTCTCTCCTGTGTATAGACCCTCTGTAGCCTCTCTCCTGTGTGTATAGCCCCTCTGCAGCCTCTCTCCTGTGTATAGACCCTCTGTAGCCTCTCTCCTGTGTATAGCCCCTCTGCAGCCTCTCTCCTGGGTGCATTGATCCTCTGCAGTCTCTCTCCTATATGTATTGACCCTCTGCAGCTTCCCTCCTGTGTATACAGGTTATATTGCTATGACTGTATGATGTTATAATATTCTATACATACACTTGTGTGCACAATGACAGGAGATTACTGAACACAGCGGCACATTCTTGATGCTATAACCTGGGTTTAGGTAATAAGTAATCGCTGGGTAAACATGTCATACACTGACTCCTTAGATCACCCTCTGATACCAGAGACACCTGCAGTCCCGTGAGAGGGTGATTACAAACAGACTGGGGGTTGGAAGGCTCGTCTCACAAGGTTACACTCTATTGCACAGTGGGCTGGATACATGAGGGTCAGATCTACATATTCCAGGACTAAGGGATTATTGGCTATAGAAAAAGAGCACATATGTTATATGTAATGCATGAAAGAGGGAATGGAGAGGACAGATATTAGCATAAGTTAATAATAAATTCATAAACAAGATAATAATGGAGCTCACACCAGCTGACGTGACGTTCTCTGCACATGCTCAGAAATGCAGAGTCGCGGCCGATTCAGATCTGAGCGCAACTCAGGCTGCGGTGGTTTCTGTTCTGAGGGGCGTGGGAAGGGGTGAAGGGACGTAGTCAATGTACAGTAAGGGCAGGGCCCAAGCAATGCCCCCAGTCCAGATCCAATCACAGATGTAACAAAGGACTGTTTACACCACATTTGCACCAGCCGCAGGTCATGTCTGAGCTCAGGATGACCACGTTCCGCTACCAACTTCTGGGATCTGACACATTACTAAGGGTCAGAAATCGCTGGCGTTGTATCGTGTCTGTGTTATTACTTCTACACACAGATAATATAGAACCAAAATTTTTTTCAATATTGTTTGCAATTATTTTGTGATGTTTACAATCCACCAGAGGCGCTCACAGTAACCAGAACCTCCATTTACATGATCACACTGTCATTACACTGCACTACCCTGCACTTGTGCAATGTATTGGACATACCGCTGCATCGCGCTTAGCTGCTGTGGGCCAGTACGCCATGCGCCATAATTACTTGCCATCCATAGGTACCATTGTGAGCGCATTGGGATCACACGCAGCCCAGCCCTACATTTGCAAATGCACAATGCGCCTCTGGATCAGTCCCAATATGAAGGGAACACAAGTCCCCCTCCTGTCTAGTGGCCAGAGAACAGGTTTACCAAATAAAGACGTGAACCGATCTTATTTCCCTGTGTCTGCAGGAATAACAATCATTGGGGTAGATCCAGAACTCCGCTTGCAATACGTTTCCTCGCGTCGCGTATTTTCGTGTGCATACCTTCTATACACTCCCCTTGGCACTCCCCTTAAATGTACGTATTTTGTCCGACATCCGCTTTCCAAACCCTACCTTAACTTGCCCACGTAACCGATGTCATCCGCTCACGTACGTATGAGCAACACGTATTTACGCAGCTAAGCACGCCCATACTGTACACTTTAAATACTAATCCCCGCCTACATAGCAGATTTCAGACATATTTTTGACTCACGTAAAATCGGCACGCCCACACGTAAGTATTTACGTGACATATACATGAATGGCCCATACCTTCACATTTACGCTACATTACAGATTGTATTTTCTATGGTGCGCATGCGCAGTACTTACCAAAACGCGATTTTACGTGTCCGCCACACGTAAATTCGCTCACAAGCGTTGTTCTGGATCTGGCCCATTAGTTGCAGCATTCCGATGGTTAGGATTGTTACTACATATAGGGCCTGATCCAGACCTACGCTCCTGAAACGCTCATGTGCGTAGCGTATTTACACCAGCGTACCTACTATGCACTCCCCTCGACACTTCCATTGGTCGTACATAGTTTTGCCGTTACGCCCAGCCACCCAACCCTAACTTTTCTGATCGTTACCGCGGGAGTCCGTAAGCTCCATGCGTAATTATGACGCTTAGCACGCCCATACTGTACGATTTAAATGCCTCACCCCGCCCTCGGTGCGTATTTACGGATTTCGTATGGCAGGCACGCCCCCTCGACCATATTTACGAAGGTGTTTTACGATCAAGGCCCATACGCTCAGAATTTCGTAGCGTAACATGAGCGTAACATCTGCCCCGCACATGCCCCGTAGGTACAAATGGTCGTTTTTATGCTTACGCCCGTCGTAAAAATACACCTGAACGTAGGTCTGGATCAGGTCCATAGAGATGAGCAATTATGGTGCATAAACTCCAAACACAGTGATTTAAAGAAAGCAATAGATGTCCTGCTCAGATGAATAAATAGGATAGGTTCCCCCCTCAGTAATCAGTAATACCCCTCCAATTGTCCCCCTTAGCTCCATCGAGTCCTGTGCACCAGAACGGGATATCAGGTACAATCTTTTTTGTTATTCTGTTGCAATATACATTGTTGGGAACCAATATTGTTGATGCTTTATTGATTTTGATCATTTGGGAATAAATATTGTAGTTTTGATAAACCTTAGCGCTCCTATGATATATTTAAGTACAGAGGTTGATAACGGGAGTTGTAGTTCATTGCTTCGATGATCTGTCTTTCAACGTTCCAGTGACTGAAGGGTTTTCAAAGATTCCGCTGGCGACAGATAAGATTTCTTGGGACCGGATTCACAGATACGATTATGCTAGTTTTTGCATTCGGATTTTTAGGATCGGATAAACTGCGCAGTTGTAGTAACTTTTTCCACGCAAGTTACGTAGGACTTAGGCACGGAAGCCCATTAGGCACGGGTTTCTGAATTGTACTTAGTGACATACATGCAAAGTTATGTAAAAGTGGGCAGGGGAGGTATTTAAATGGCCTTTTAAGGGCAAGGGGGTATATCCAGAACTACGTTTGCCGTACGTTTATTCGCGTAGCGTATTTTCGTGTGCGTAAGTTCTATACACTCCCCTAGGCACACCCCTTGAACATACGTATTTTGTCAATATACGCTTTCCAAACCCTACCTTAACTTTTGCCAACGTAACCGATGTAATCCGCTCACGTACGTATGGGCAACACGTATTTACGCAGCTAAGCACGCCCATACTGTACACTTTAAATACAAACCCCCGCCTACTTAACATATTTCAGACGTAATTTGGAGTCACGTAAAATTGGCACGCGCACACGTAAGGATTTACGTGACACTTACGTGAATGGCCCTTACGTTCACATTTACGCTACGTTACTGTGCGTATTTTCTATGGTGCGCATGCGCAGTACTAACCAAAAGGCGATTTTACATCTCCGCCACGCCTAAATTCGCTCGCAAGCGTTGTTCTGGATCTGAGCCACGGTTAGTAATGTACGCACGTACGTAAGGAAATTACGCCTGTAACTACACACCTAGAGTTAAGGTTGCCATATGAATGCGTAAGTCACCGAAAATCTGTCCAAGTAAGGGGAGTGTCATGGATGTTGCCTTTCAATGTACATGGGTATATTTGCGTACATACGCATCTGTGAATCCGGTCCTTGGGCCTGATCCAGAGCTACGCTGGCCGTAAGTATGGCCAACGTAGATCTGGAGCACTCCCCCGACCCCCTGTGGCCGGTGTAATTATCCACTGTTATGCTGGCTGAAGGCTACCTTAACTTCAGCTGACGTAACAGTAAGTAATTACGTAGGCCACAGGCTCTTAACTGACCTAACCCGCCCTCCCTCGTTTACTTACCTTCCCCCATCTTCCTTCCATAACGGTTGCATAGTTACGGCGAGAAACGCCCCCCTCGCCGTAACTACTCAACAGTTAGGGACGCCCGATCCTAAGGATCGGGTTTCACTAACTACGCCGGGCAACATCTGCCCAGTGCATGCGCAGAACGGCAGAAATGCTGTTCTTACACATACGGCTGCCGCCCTAACCTTGACCCTCTACTCTCTGCAGCCTAACCCTAACCTTCCCTTTCTCCCAGCCTAACCTTAACCCTCCTCTCTATGGAGCCTAACCCTTCCTGTCCCTTAGCCTGACCCTAACCAGAACACGTACCTTGTCGAAATAAGACCATTTGACATTGTTCTTGTACCGGGATTAAAATATTCTGTAATGAAAAGGTGGCTGCAATGATACAGTCGCTATTAAGCTGTCCTCTGTATCACCGTTGAAATTGGGCTATCACAGCTGCAACTACACCCCAGAACAAGGGTAGGTAACGGATTTGGAAAGTTACTTGCCATGGGCTGGATCCAGAATTAACCAGGTGCTTGAAATGAGTTACTCCTGGGCTAAACCATGTTGATTGCAGGGGAGTCATATTTCATCTGTTGCAAACAGTATTAGAGTTGAGAGGTGATGTTTCCTAGCTCAAGTCTAAATAACAGTGTGATAGTAATGCCGGCCAGTATCTGTGTGCAGTAAGCAATTCAAAGATATAACCCTGCATGCAAAGAATACAATTAACTTGACACCCCCTGCAATCAACATGGTTTAGCCCAGGAGTAACTAATTTCAAGCACTTACTTAAGTCTGGATCCAGCCCAATGACTGCAATTATTTTGTATGTACTTCCTTTTCACTGAAAAATGCATTAACAACAAGGACAAGACAGAATCGGGCCCCATGTGTATC
>WWET01002959.1:0-13230 GCA_011038615.1 Limnodynastes dumerilii | reverse complement strand
AGGATGGGGGTACAAACAGGAGAGGAGGGGGGGGGGCACAAGAGAGGAGAAGGCCAAAGTTATATAGATATTAATCTAGCATCAAAATTGTATTTAAAAAAATTAATCAAATCAAATGAGAGAAAAAAAATGCTAAAATAAAACTTGTATGTATTTTTGCTCCCACATTATTATTAACAGAAACATGATGGGGAATACTGGGAGTTAAGGACACATGATGTGGAATACTGGGCAGGCTGTAGATATGATGGGGAGACTAAAAACACATTATGGGAAATACTAGGAGCTGGAAAGATGATAGGAAATACTGGGAGCTGGAGACACATGATGGGGATACTGGGAGCTGGAGACACACAATGGGAAGTACTGGGAGCTGGAGACACATGATGAGAAATATTGGCAGTTGGAGACACAGTATAGAAAATATTGGGAGCTGGAGAGACATGATGGGGAATACTGGGAGCTGGAGAGACATGATGGGAAATATGCGGAGGCTGGAGAGACATGATGGGAAATATGTGGAGGCTGGAGGGACATGATGGGAAATATGTGGAGGCTGGAGAGACATGATGGGAAATATGTGGAGGCTGGAGAGACATGATGTGAAATACTGGGAGTTGGAGACTGATGGGAACTATAAGGAGGTTGTAGAGACATGAATGATAAGATATATAGTCTATGTTTTGTGTTAGTTGTATTGCGGAGACTAGGACGCTGTCTGTGTTGCATAGTAGTTACTATGGGCCAGATCCAGAGCTACGACTGCTAGCATATTTATGCTCGCCGTAGTCGTAAAAACGCTGTTTTGCATGTTCTGCGCATGTGCACGACAGATGTTACGACCTGTAACTCTGAATGTACTTACAAGCACACGGTCACCAGCATAATTACAGATGAAGGAGCGTGCCAGACATACGACACCCGTAATTACGCTTCGCAGGTGGGGTGAGGCATATAAATCTGACAGTATGGGCATGCTTAGGCACTGCAGCCATTATGGCCGAAAGCAGTTACGCGTTGAAACGTAAAGGGAACGAAGGTCAGGATCCGGCCATATGGGTCTGATTCAGACTTAAGAAGAAGCTTGAAATTAAGGGCCTGATTCACACTTAAGAATCTTCTTAAAATAAGAACTTAAAGTCACACCTGGGCTAAACCATGTTGATTGCAGAAGAGTCATATTTCATCTGTTGCAAACAGTATTGCAGTTGAGAGGTGATGTTTCCTATCCCAAGTGTAAATAACAGTGTGATAGTAAAGCTGGTCAGTATCTGTGTGCAGTAAGCAATTCAAAGATATATCCCTGCATGCAAAGAATACAATTAACTGGACTCCCCCTGAAATCAACATGGTTTATCCCAGGTGTAACCTTCCTCTCTTATTTTCAAGCTCCATCTTAAGTCTGAATCAGGTCCAATGATTTGCTTTCTTTTATTGAGGTTCATTTTATGATGTTTACACACTTACTAGAATCTAGGAGGGTCACTTAAGTTAAATATTAAATTGTTAAACTGAAGAGCACAAATTTAAAGTTTGCAGGGGGCGCTGCCCTTGTCAGGAACCTTCCTTATGCATCTCTGTGTGTGCGGATTACAGAATTATGCATAAGGGCTTAGCAAAGCCCTTACTGAACAATTTAAATGCCTCTGCCCACCAATCATGTGTAGCTCGTGCGTAAGGGGGGTGTGCCAGTCCCCCCACATGAACGCTCAGTTTACACAGAAGGCAGGATCGGGCGGCTGCATTAGGATTTGGAAATATAGGTACCGCACATGTACAGTATCTATTCAGAGCTCACTTATGTATGTAGCGTGATTTCTTAATTCTGGTTCCGGCCCACTCGGCTGCGTTTTTGTACGATGGTTGTAAGCATAAAAATGTCCATTTGAACTTACTGCGCAGGACAGATGTTACGCTCAAAAATACTGAGCCTATGGGCCTCGAGCGTACCAGACTCGTAACAATGATCGAGTGGGCGTGTCTGCCAAAGGCTCAATATTTCCTTAATGGCATTACATTAGAATCTACCGAGGAGGAAAGGGATCTAGGAGTCATTATTTCCAGTGACTTGAAGGTAGCCAATCAATGTAACAAAGCAATGAGAAAGGCAAGTCAGATGCTTGGTTGCATAGGGAGAGGAATTAGTAGCAGAAAGAGAGAAGTACTGATGCCCCTTTATAAATCATTGGTACACAGTCACCTAGAATACTGCGTTCAGTTCTGGAGGGGAACACCTATACTGTAACCTGATTAAGAGGGAACACCTATACTGTAACCTGACTAAGAGGAAACACCTATACTGTAACCTGACTAAGAGGAAACACCTATACTGTAACCTGACTAAGATGGAACACTTATACTGTACACTGACTAAGAGAGAACACCTATACTGTAACCTGACTAAGAGGAAACACCTATACTGTAACCTGACTAAGAGGAAACACCTATACTGTAACCTGACTAAGAGGAAACACCTATACTGTAACCTGACTAAGAGGAAACACCTATACTGTAACCTGACTAAGATGGAACACTTATACTGTACACTGACTAAGAGAGAACACCTATACTGTAACCTGACTAAGAGGGAACACCTATACTGTAACCTGACTAAGAGGAAACACCTATACTGTACACTGACTAAGAGGGAATGCCTATACTGTCATCTGAATAAGAGGGAACACCTATATTGTACACTGACTAAGAGAGAACACCTATACTGTAACCTGACTAAGAGGGAACTCCTATACTGTAACCTGACTAAGAGGGAACACCTATACTGTAACCTGACTAAGAGGAAACACCTATATTATCACTTGACTAAGAGGAAACACCTATACTGTAACATGAATAAGAGTCAACGCCTATACTATCACCTGAATACAGGGAATGCCTGTACTGTCAACTGACTAATAGGGAGCACCTATACTGTACACTGACTAAGAGGGAGCACCTATACTGTACACTGACTAAGAGGGAACACCTATAAAGTAACCTGACTAAGAGGGAACACCTATACTGTAACATGACTAAGAGGAAACACCTATACTGTAACCTAAGAGGAAATACCTATACTGTACACTGACTAAGAGGGAACACCTATACTGTACACTGACTAAGAGGGAACACCTTTACTGTAACCTGACTAAGAGGAAACACCTATACTGTAACCTGACTAAGAGGGAACACCTATACTGTACACTGACTAAGAGTGAACACCTATAAAGTAACCTGACTAAGAGGGAACATCTATACTGTAACATGACTAAGAGGAAACACGTATACTGTAACCTGACTAAGAGGAAACACCTATATTATCACCTGACTAAGAGGGAGCTCAGTAGTCGACGGGACAGCGAGGAAGAATGAAGAGGATCCAGAGCTTCCAGAGCCCCACGGCCACAAGGAGGAGACCCGCGGGTAGAAGAGGAATGAAAGCCCTGCGGCAGCCAGGAGGTGGTCAGCTGGCGGAAGACGCCATAGAAGCCCCGTGGCAGCCAGGAGGCGGTCAGCTGGCGGAAGATGCCACAGAAACCTTGCGGCATCCAGGAGGCAGTCAGCGGGCGGAAGATGTCACAGAAGCCCTGCGGCATCCAGGAGGCGGCCGGCGGGCAGAAAAGAGAGAAGCCCTGCGGCAGCCAGGAGATGGCTGGCGGGCAGAAGAGACAAAGGCCAAGTAGCCTGTTATCCAGGGGCTTGCAAAAGAGCTCCTAAGCCCCTTGGTAACGAGCAAGTACAGAAGACAACTGCCTCCCGCCCCGGTAACCCAAGTGGCGGCCCGGGCAGGGAGGCGGCGACCCCCCCCCGCGGCATCTGCCGCGGTTTGTGATACCCCCATTGGATGGATACTCTGGCAGCCTTGGTAAGTCACAGGCTCATTCCTCTCCTAGACCACCAGGAAGTAAATGGCCTTGTACAGGGGTTAGAGACCTGTGTCTCTGCCCCTCCATTATCCCTTGGCTACGAGGGTTGGCTTTGTACATCCCCAGGCCCCACACTACATTCCTCTTGGCAACGAGCATCAGCCCTGCACCTTCCCAGTCCCCACACTACATTCCCCTAGGCAACGAGCATTGGCTGCCGTTCCTGTGGCTACCCCACCTAAGCATTAACTCCCTAGGCAACGAGCTTTGCCCTGTACCTTGGCCCAGTACTTTTTTCCCACTTGATTGAGTTGGGCTACCGTCCTCTGCCCCATAATAACCCAGGTAGCAAGCCTAACTGCCTGCTGCATTTTCTCCCAGCACTATCCACCCCCTTGTTCCCTCCCCTTAGGCAACAGAGCCAAGGGGTCTAGACCATTGCCCACAGGATCACCAATTCCCTCATCTCTCCTGCAAAGGATTAAAGAGGAGAGTCTGGCATAGAGTGGTTGGTAAGAAATTGGTAGCAGAATTACTGTTCGTTAGAGACCTGTTCATTAGTTTACGTTGTTATTATAGAGTAGTCCCTCCGCTCAGGGAAAGACTGGTAACTTAGGGGATAGTCCCCTGTGAGTAGCGGCAGTAGGCCGGATAGGGTTGTTGTTTGTTGTAGACCAGGCTGTCTGTGTTTCCTTTGCAGGCTTGTGGGGGAAGGAAGAGGTTGGAGTCCCATAAAACTTCAGGTGAGTCTTGTTTAAATTGTATTATTGTTGCTGGCCCCCACTACAGTGGGATAGGTGGACCCTCTAGCTCCTTTAGGCATAGAGAGGACCACGCTCACCCTGCGTTCCTTGCCAGAGTAACTTGAGTAACCTTACAGCCAGGGAGTGAAGTCACGCACTTCCTCCCAGTGAGGCGCTTGAACACTACTAGCCCTTGTTTCGGTTGGCTCTCCGTAATTTTTATCTCTTTGCAGGGAGCAGAGAGTCTCGGGCCGGATCTCGTGAAAGGACAACAAGCGGCCATAAGTCAAGAGAGGTTCTGGCTGGAACTGGTAGGACCCCAGACGGGGACAGATGTAAGGAATTCTGGATGCTATTGTGATGGCGTTACACTTAAAGCACTCTTAAGTCTAAATGCTGTCCACAGTGAGGTTTGATCTTTTGCTTTATTTTAATGAGAACAAACTCTGCTTCAGTACCTGAGGCAATATCGGCCTCTAGTGGATAGAAGGGATACTGCAGGGATTATGGGAAAATGAGGGAAACCCACTTTATAGTAATATTGTGGATACTTTCTTATCATTTATAACAAAACTTGGAGTAGTGATACATAATTACCACTGCCATAAGCCTGGTGATTGGATAATTGCAGGATATACATACTGTATTAGAGAATGTCATCTAGAATCTTATTGGTTGCTATGGGCAACATCTCTACTTTTCTCAAATCGCAGTTTAGTAAATATGTTGGTTGCTAATTGGTTAATTGTTAATTGGTTGCTCAGCCTCCGAACCTTCCCCATCTCCCATACAGTCCACCTCTTCAGACCAGTTACCACATTCCTTACCCTCTTTCTTACTCTTTTCTACCCTATTATAACCTTTTTACTTTCCAGTATCCCCTATTGTTATATGAAAGACATTTCCTTTTTCCATACCCAATTCCCCCTGAGTCCTGAGACTTAAATTACTGTGTACCTGCATTATACAGACCACTGCAACCTGAAATCCTGTAATATGTAACACTTACCCTCATGTATTAACCCTTCTATCCTATAGAGTAGGGGTTCTCAACCCTGTCCTCAAGTACCACTGCCGGTCCAAGTTTTTTAAATCTCCTTGCTGGAGCTGAGCTCATAACTGACAGTTACACTTTTAAAGCTCCACAGGTTTTACAGGGAGACCTACAAAACATGGACCGTTAGTGGTACTTGAGGACGGGGTTGAGAACCCCTGCTATAGAGTGTAAGCATGTGAGACAAGTCCCAAGTCTTGTTTGTTTAAGAATATAGGTCCAGATCTAGAAATAGTAAAGACGGGCAACTTCTGTATGTCATCTGTCTGTGTGTACTACACATGCACAGTAAATGGAATTCAGCAACAGATGGCTAACCATGTGTACAAGATATGCATGGTGAGGGGAGTCTTAGGGTCATGCTGCAGGGAGGGGAGTCTTAGGGTTAGCCAGCGGGGAAGGGAGTTTTAGGATTAGGCTGTGAGGAGGGGAGTCTTAGGGTTAGACTGCGGGGAGGGAAGTCTTAGGGTAAGGTTGCGGGGAGGGGAGTCTTAGGGTCAGACTGCGGGGAGAGGAATCTTAGGGTTAGACTGCTGGGAGGGGAGTCTTAGGGTAAGGCTGAAGGGAGGGGAGTCTTAGGGTAAGGCTGCAGAGAGGGGAGTCTTAGGGTCAGGCTGCAGGGAGGAGAGTCTTAGGGTAAGGCTGCAGGGAGGGGAGTCTTAGGGTTAAGCTGCTTGGAGGCGAGTCTTAGGGTCAGAGTGCAGGGAAGAGAAGGTAAAGATCCGGCTGCAGGAAAGAGAGTAAAAATAAACAAAAAAAAGTTTCTCATTGGCACCCAAACACAAGACAATAAAATTAGGATAATATAAATTATGTGCAAAGATATACACCACAAATAGCTTTTACCATGGAGATTTCATATAACTAAAGAAATAAATCACAAAAAATGCCGTTTTGTGGGCTTCCAGTTCCGGCGGTGATGGGACCAGCCGCGCTCTGCTGAGCTCTGATACCGCCGCAGCGATTACCGCTGATGTAAGCAGCAACGGTCACCCCTCTCACCTCACTGCCGTATATTTGCAAGGAGCTAACCCTTCAGAACCTGGATGAAGAGGCATTTCCCTCTCCTCATGCCTGCTAAAGTAAAGAGAGCAAAGACCACATATACGCAATCTATGTAACGAAGCGATACGTAGATTACATAAAATAGTTATAACGCATGCGCAGTAAATCTTCGGCATCTAACGGACGTATTTCCGCCGATGGATGTTGTTCTGGATCCGGCCCTTGGTCCTTATTATGGACAAGAACTGAGAAGTCTTCTGTCTTTTGATTTACTTACCTGCCGGGACTCCAATCTTGGAAGACGGTTACATAGCCATCACTCTGGATACGTAGAGACTTGTACCTTCCATAGTTTGATTGTTTTATTCAGACTTAGATGTTTACATATTTTAGATTGTTTTTGTCTACATTGATTTTGACTTAACTCAAATGCTTTTCTACTATCTGAGTTATGCCCAGGATATTGTAGATAACTATATCATAGCTATTCTAAATGTTTTATAGGGCCTGGCGCCTATGATGCTATTTTGTTGATAACTGACTATATTGCCCATTGTTGTTGTATAACATAGAATTTAAATATATATGCTATGGCCCATGAGGAGCTTTTTTATGCAGCTAATATGATTGCTTCTAATGTTAAAATGTTTGGGCTAATTTACACCGGAAAGCGCGTTAGACCGATTATGGTCAGGAGGGGTTACCATCCTACTGTACAGTTCTTTTTTGTGGTTGTCTTTGTTTTGATTTTCTCATTCCTTTTTTTTTTTATGTTTTTCTGTTTTTTTTTCTTTCACGAATATGCAATTTTCTCTTACAGTCAGTGGTAATTTTGATATCTTTCAGGGTAATGTATCAGGTCTATCTGGGTATACTGCAAATTTATTCATGTTTACCTTTATGTCATGGTATAGGTTCTTCACCTTAAAGTATCATTGCAAATCACATAAATGTCTCAATTAATAATTTGCACATGGAACGTTGAGGGAATACATTCGCCTATAAAAAGGAAAAAAATACTTATCTATCTTAAAAAAGATGTTGTCATGCTGCAGGAAACACATCTTGTTGAGCCGGAAATTTCAATACTCAATACAATGGGATATTCTGTATTAGCATCAGCATCTTACAATTCTAAAGCCAGAGGTGTGGTAACATTAATTGACAAAAATCTCTATGTAGAGGTACTTTCTAATTTTACTGCCCCTGATGGGAGGTTTGTTATTACTAATGCCTCTATAGCTAATACTAGATATTGTCTATGTAACCTATATGCACCCAATGTTTACGAAAAAGTTTTTTCACCAATTACTAGCCAAATTGCTTTCTAATAATGGGGTAGATCCAGAGCAACGTGTGTGCGTACGTATTTTAGCGGTGCGTATTTTCGTACACGTAAGGTCAATACACTCCCCACGGCACACCCCTTGCACGGACGTATTTTCTCAAATTACGCGACCCAAACCCTACCTTAACTTTTCCTAACGTAACATATAAAAAGGAAAAAAATATTTATCTATCTTAAAATAGATGTTGTCATGCTGCAGGAAACACATCTTGTTGAGCCGGAAATTTCAAAACTCAATACAATGGGATATTCTGTATTAGCATCAGCATCTTACAATTCCAAAGCCAGAGGGGTAACAACATTAATTGACAAAAATCTCTATGTAGAGGTACTTCCTAATTTTACTGCCCCTGATGGGAGGTTTGTTATTACTAATGCCTCTATAGCTTATATTAGATATTGTCTATGTAACCTGTATGCACCCAATGTTTACGAAAAAAAGTTTTTTCACTAATTACTAGCCAAATTGCTTTCTAATAATGACTCCAATTTAGTGGTGGGGGAGATTTTAATCTAGTGGCATCTGATAATCTAGACAGACAGAAATGTAATACAAAGTAAAACCAATAAATTGGTTACCAGCGCTAAACTTGAATTAATCTGTGATTGCTAAATCAGCTTGAACTTAAATAAATATCACAGGATGGCTAAAATGATGATTGAAACTGATGGATATAAAAATAGGTTTTAATATAATGCTGTTCAAGAGCAATGAAGCATATAGGAATATATATAAATGACAAATTGTTAATCACAAAAAAACACACAATAAAATAAAATAAAATATAAAAGCATGCAATATTAGTGAATAGTTAGCTCTCTAGAGAACCGGTCTTGCTGCAAGGCTGTTTCACTTTTAACAATGTGAACCGATGTTAGTTGTCATAGATGTTTAATAGCAACGGCTTTTGTAAACATATCGGTAAATGGTTATATGTCCATAATAGTAAATGCCTGTGCGCTAATTGTAGAATGCAAAGTCAGTTCAAATTGTGGCCTGATGTTATTAGCGTGTATAAACAGCGTGGGTATACAAATAACCTCGCGAGTAGAAGCTTGAGATGAATATTGATAATGACCCCTTGAGATGTTAAATGCTCAGCTGTCAGTTCCTGTTGCAGGCACTGCATCAGTGGTCCGGTGTCTGACTTTAGAATCCTTATATCACTGGCAGTGCTGTAATCAATGCTTCGGGGTTGAATAGAGAATGTTGATACCGCAATTGCGGTTAAGATTGACTCACGTGAGTATAAAAGTTCCACTCTTATAGATAGTACAGGTTCGTTCTGTCTAGCGGCAGTTGTATGTAGACCAGGGAGCTCTCATCTATACGGCAACGGGTTTCATTCTTGTCTAGAACTTTTTCAAGCCGGAATAGTAGGAATAGGAAGTGCTTGGGTAGATATAGGATCTGTTAATTGCCCACAGCTGATATGAGATCCTTTCGTCGATTAGATGACTTTTTGTCAGTTAAATAGTTTACTTCTTATTGTATTGGAAAATGGATACCATTATCTCTTAACAATAACATATAAAAAAACAACAATAAAAAATGTTTGCATGAATGCTTCCAACAATATTAATATTTATCCATCAGTTTCATTATTTGATACAGATATGTATATATAAAAATATTTTTGTGACCTTATATTAATCTCGCTAATAATAACACGCTAATAATTAACTTGCTAATAATAACACGCTAATAATTAACACGCTAATAACATCAGGCCACAATTTGAACTGACTTTGCACTCTACAATTAGCGCACAGGCATTTACTATTGTGGACATATAACCGTTTACTGATATGTTTACAAAAGCCGTTCCTATTGAACATCTATGATACCTAACATCGGTTTGCATTGTTAAAAGTGAAACAGTATATGTAAATGGTAAGCTAGAGGAAGCAACCTTTTCCCCTTACTCTCCTGCAGGTCTTTTACTTCAGCCAAAATATATGATCCCGAAAGACATCTTACAAAATATACTTTTCAAGGACATCTACTTTTCTTGGTTGGCAAATACCAACGCAACCCACAAATCTCCAAATTTAACCCTATTTGGGGTAACCCAAGATTTCCCCCTTGTCTGGAACATGGGTTGTGTAGACAGTGGAGAGACAAGGGTGTCAGGATTACGGATGACATCTCTGATCCAGGAGGCACTTTTCTTACATTCCAATTCCTGAAAGATAAATTCTGTTTCCCAAATTCCCAGTTTTTTTTCTATCTCCATCAGTTTCATTATTTGATACAGATATGTATATATAAAAATATTTTTGTGACCTTATATTAATCTCGCTAATAACACGCTAATAATTAACACGCTAATAACATCAGGCCACAATTTGAACTGACTTTGCACTCTACAATTAGCGCACGGGCATTTACTATTATGGACATATAACCATTTACCGATATGTTTACAAAAGCCGTTCCTATTGAACATCTATGATACCTAACATCGGTTCGCATTGTTAAAAGTGAAACAGCCTTGCAGCAAGACCGGTTCTCTAGAGAGCTAACTATTCACTAATATTGCATGCTCCGGATGTCCAGTCTTTTTCTCATGCTGTGTTCTTCCGATATATTTAAGATTGGTTTCTACATAAGGATGTATATGTAAATGGTAAGCTAGAGGAAGCAACCTTTTCCCCTTACTCTCCTGCAGGTCTTTTACTTCAGCCAAAATATATGATCCCGAAAGACATCTTACAAAATATACTTTTCAAGGACATCTACTTTTCTTGGTTGGCAAATACCAACGCAACCCACAAATCTCCAAATTTAACCGTATTTGGGGTAACCCAAGATTCCCCCCTTGTCTGGAACATGGGTTGTGTAGACAGTGGAGAGACAAGGGTATCAGGATTACGGATGACCTCTCTGATCCAGGAGGCACTTTTCTTACATTCCAATCCCTGAAAGATAAATTCTGTTTCCCAAATTCCCAGTTTTTTTTCTATCTCCAGTTTCTGTTTCCCGAGCACGCCTGATACACTGATGGATTTATTGCATTTCCTCAAAACTAATATGTACCGTACTAGATTTATACAAAAAGACATTCTTACCTTTGGAGCGACTCGGTTGTGGGAACCTAAACTATACCTGGATCACAGATGTCCCAGAGATTAATATCGAAATTTTTTTTACAAATTATGCGAAAACCATGAAGGTTTTACACTCTATGCAACTGCAGGAGGTTCATTTGAAAACGATACATAGGATGTACATTGCTCCCAATCAGCGGAAGTATATGGTCCCCAGTGAGATGGGAACATGTCTGACAGGCCAATGCCAATTTCTGTCACAATTTTTGGGGATGCCAGAAAACAGCAAAGTTCTGGGATAAAATCGCACAATTTATAAACAAAATATGTGGTACACATTCGGTGGGATCCCCTAGCCATGATCATAGGGAACTTTGATCATTTGGATCTTGGAAATCACAAATATTCTTTGACTCCTATAATCACTATTATAATTACAGTGGCTAAAAAAGTAATACTGAATTGCTGGACGAAGCCCACCCCCTCATTCCTTCAGGCGGTCAAGAGTATTATGCTAGATACTCTCTATTTTGACAGAAGGGCAACTCTTCCCTATGTGGAAAAAGGGGTAGAAAAATTTCATAAGAAGTGGGGTTTGTATATCTTCCAACTAGAGGTGGAGCTACAGACACGTATACTTAGTTTATTTGAATCTACTAATTGGTTCTTATATAAGCAACTGGAGGAACAGGCTCATAGGCTTTAATCTTGTGAATATTGACATATATTATATCTGAGGTAATAGCCCCTAAATGAAATGATACATTTAACACTTGGAAAACTGGTTAATATGTATCTGTTTCTTGACATAACATTGTAATATGCCAAACTGACTAATGTTCTGAACTGTAGACCAAATGGAAATTATTTCTTTATTTCTGTTCTTATCTAGTTACTGGTTCATATATGCTTGTGTGCAGGCTTAGTCTACTTAAAATTGATTTTGTTCTTCAATGGTATTCCAAACGTCTAGGCGGATTGAACACTACAATAATATGCTGATATTGTATTAGACACACTTATGTATTTGTACCTTTCTGCCTTATTTGTGTTGTACTTTTCTATGTACAAAAATAAAAAATTGTTTTAAAAAAAATAAAAAATGCCGTTTTGTGATTTATTTATATGGAATCTCCGTGGTAAAAGCTATTTGTGGTAAATTAAATGATATTCAATACATTTTGGGCTTTTTGCTCGTACAGTATAACCAGTGGCTGTGATCATAAATTGCATCTAATCTTGTTTACATTCTCCTTTAATGTGGCAAATTTATTTTGTGTCTTTTATATATATCCCCTATAGATCATTTATTCTATTAGATACCTATGTATCTACATATTAGTTTAAGTATGTCATTTTGCATTCTGCATTCTTCTCCATTTATTTTCCTTTAGGTTATAGTTTACTTTGAATTGACAATGGGGTAGATCCAGAACTACGTTTGCCGTACGTTTATTCGCGTAGCGTATTTTAGTGTGCGTATATTCTATACGCTCCCCTAGGCACACCCCTTGACGTATTTTGTTTTGTCAAGATACGCTTTCCAAACCCTACCTTAACTTTTGGCAACGTAACCGCAGTAATCCACACATGTACATATGGGCAACACGTATTTACGCAGCTAAGCAAGCCCATACTGTACACTTTAAATACAAGCACGCCCATACTGTACACTTTAAATACCACCCCCCGCCTCCTTCACGTATTGCAGACGTATTTTGTACTAACGTAAAATTGGCACGCCCACATGTAAGTATTTACGTGACACATACGTGAATGGCCCATACGTTCACAATTACACTACGCTTCTGAGCGTATTTTGTATGGTGCGCATGCACAGTACTTACCAAAAGGCGATTTTACTTCTCCACCACGTGTAAATTCGCTCACAAGCGTTTTTCTGGATCTGGGCCAATATTATTAAGTATGTTCGAGCACCGATATTGAAATGTATGCATTGATTAATTAACCCACAGCTTTGCAGTCTTTTTGGCTGCATATAAATAAGGTACACTTGTGTGCCTTTCTACATTAACCTCTGATGAAGTGGCGTTTAGCCAGGAAACTGTTGAGTTTGGTGTCTACTGATCGATACCTTGCCGGCATACGGTATGCAGTCCCCGGTTAGAAAGCCTGTATTTCGAAAATCCCTATTTCGAACGCTAT
>WWET01002958.1:167726-182394 GCA_011038615.1 Limnodynastes dumerilii | reverse complement strand
AACAATGTCCCCTACATGAGTGCACTTACCTTCGGTGGTCATCTCTCCTAATGTAAGTGAAGTGTGTGCAATGTATCGTGAGTATAAAATATAAAAAAATATTATTACACTCACCATTTGATGTCCGCATGTTAGGAAAACATATTTTTTACATGCATACTTTATTTTAGCAATGTAGGGGTTAATGTATGTCTTGCGTGTTGTTTTTTTTACACTGTACACGCAGCGCTGCATGATTACAAGTGTAACCATGTTGTGCTGATAGAATTACAAGGCTCAGCTTTACTGATCCTTGTAGTTCCATCAGTACAGCATGGCTACAGCTTGCAGCCATGCAGCACTTAGGTTTGTTTCAATGTCAGGCGATTTCCCGCGATTAGTTAAAGGGCTAATCGCGGTGGTTTTCTAATGAAAATCACCGCAATTAAGCCCTTTAAACATCGTGGAGCATCGTCTGTTTTTGAAACAAATCGCGTGTTAATGAATTTGAAACATTTAGAAAAAAATTGTGGCAAAATCGCCGCAATGGGTCGCGATGTCAAATCGCATATAAAAATCACATTTAATGAATGAGGCCCTTAGACAGGATGCAGAACAATCTTCACCCCAATGAGTGATATCGCCTTTTGTCCAATTAATCAGAGGGTTGTGAAGTACCAACCAAGGATGTCCAAGAATGAGTGAAGCAGATTGGCAGCTAATCAAGAAGAATTCCAGAGTCTCTGAATGGCAAATTCCTACAGTAAGAAGTATAGGCCCAGTAACTTGAGTAATTCGGCCTCCGGACAGGGGCTGGCCATCCAATCCACATGCCGTAATGGGAGCTGGTAGATTCCTAAGAGCGTGTCCCATCTTCAGAGCCACAGTGGAGTCCAGAAAATTTCCAGCCGCTCCGCTATCAATAAAAGCCAGTAATTCCAGCTTGTGAGTTCCTACTTCTAAGCGAGCAGGGACAATAAGAGAATTTTGGGAAGAGATTACATGAATTCCCAGACGGACCCCTTCCATGTCCGTCTGGCTTAGGCGTTTCCCACCGGCGGAATTTTGTTGGGACACTGATCCACCTTATGTCCGCGTCCTCCACATTACAGGCAGAGGCCCATGGTGTGACGGCGATTCTTTTAATGGCGGGAAAGTCTGAAAGAACCTAACTGCATGGGCTCATCTTCCAAAGGAACACTAGGAGGAGAGTACACAGTAATAGAGATAGAAGTGGATTCCCTTTCAGTATGCCTTTCCCGTAAGCGTTGATCAGTTTTGATCGCCAACATGAGATCCTCCAAGGAACTGGGAGCAGGATAATGAACTAGCGTGTCTTTTAATTGTTCCGAAAGGCCTGTCTTAACCTGACTATGGAGAGCTGAGTCGTTCCATTGACAATCCATGGCCCAGCAACAAAACTCTGTAGCATATTCTTCGGCTGTTCGGCGGCCCTGATAAATGGCTCTATATCTTCCGCAGTTGCTGTGCGGTCCAGGTCATCATAGATGAGACCTAAGTGGTTAAAGAAAGATTCCACGGTTTGCCTGGCAGGATGTTCCAAAGGAAGACTAAAAGCCCAAGTTTACGGATGGTCTTGGAGAAGTGAAATGGCTAGTCCAACTCGTTGCATCTCATTTCCTGAAGCATTAGGTCTGAGTTGAAAGTAAAGAAGACAACTATTTTTAAACTGTTGGAACTTGGCACGTTCTCCTGAGAATCTGTCAGGCATTGGAACTTTAACATCTGAAGCAGCTGCAAGAGGTGGTGCGGGTGCTAGGGCTTGACTGCCCCGGAGGTTGGTAATAGCATCTTCCTGTGACTTAACTTGAGTAGTATGGTTTTTGCACCACCTGGGTAAGATGTGACATTTGTCCAATCAGGTGTCCAATCTGGCGTCCGTAGTGGATGTGTCCATAATAAGTACAATGGTATGGCCGGTTATAATGTTAAGGTACCCCGGTTTTACCTTGACTAAGTACCGGGGTGACCTTAGAGAAAGAGAGAGAAGAAACGGGTCACTCACCAATATGCAGAGCCTGCGTCCGTCTTGAGTATTCGCTAGAGCCCCTGATGGTGGGGATAGACTGGAGCTGGTGAAACTTCTTCAGGATCCACACCTTAGAGAAAACCCGGAGGAGGAAATGGGACCAAGAGGGAATGGATGAGAGGAAGCAGGTAAGTGGGTGTAGCAGTAACAGAAGGGACTGTACTGACAAAACAACAACAAACACTGAACGGACAAAACTAGGAAGACAAGACTGGACTGACTCACAAGACTAACTAGGAGATTCACACTACACTCACACCAGCGAAATAATCCCCTAAGGGATAACACAGACAGGCAGTCAGGAGAGGAACAGGTTAATACAAATAGGGACACAAGGAGCAGATAAGGGATTTGACACAAGTGGATAACAAGCAGGAACCAGGAAGGACAACGATGGGGCACTCAAGAAAGCAGCAGAATACAATGAGAAGATAAGAGAGGTAAGATAAAGTCAGAAGTACAGGGCAGCAGACGCTATAACCGGTGTGAGACACGTGCAGGCGTAGGTCTATTTACATGAGAGGCTGGCCAATTGGAGGACAGCATTGGGTCCAGCCTCCTGAAGTATTTGGGCGCCTGTATTATGAGTGGTAGCGTGACCAGGCCAATAGTAACAGTGTAAAAACAGAATGGAAGTTGCTTAATCAATTTATAGGTAAATGTTAAACAGGTGCGTGAAAGGCAGGGGGTTAATCTGCTTGCCACAGAAACAAAGGGAAAAATAGCCCCAGCACACTGATGTGGAGAAATTGTTATTCTGAATAATCTGGACACAAAGAAGACATACAGCATTATAGTAGATACTGTTCACTTTCTTGGCAAGATAAAAACTAAATATGTTGTATTTTATGGTTGTGAATAAACAAGGATCTTTTAGCCTTATGGTTTTGGCCAGCCTATGTACAGTGTGTAAAAGGTGTATACTGTTATTGTTATGTTTTAGGGTATGTTTGATCTTGTGTAATATTATTGGTTATTGGTAGAGAACCAGGGAGAGCCCTAACATTGCCACCATTGTGTAATCACTATTTGATTGATATGTAAACATGGTCTATCTGGAGATAGTGGATCGAATTCACAATTAAGTGTGTGAGCCATAGGTTGGATACGCATGTATTCGCACCTCCTTCTCCGGTCCCCTCCACCGCCCCGTCCCTGTTTTTAAGTGCCTAATGACACTTATGAGTGCCATGATGAGTAAACCTGCTCAGTGCGCAAAAATGTAGAAATACGCACCAAAGAAGCCTCTGCTTCTTAGGTGTGAATCAGGGCCATTATTTTAAAAATTCTCTCTAGTTCTTAAGATAATGGATATAATTAAAAAGGGAACATACCCATTAAACATGAATATGGAAATCTACATAAACATTATAGAAGGTGAGACACATGATTAATCTAGGTGTTTACTCCATAGTCATACTAGGATATTATATCGAAAAACACAGAATGGAAGTTGCTCAATCAACTTATAGGTATATGTTAAACAGGTGCGTGAAAGGCCGGGGGTTAATCTGCTTGCCACAGAAACAAAAGGAAAAAATAGCGGATCACATGTGGCACACTGCCATAAACCAGTAACAAACTCTACTGTTCTATCCATAAAATAAAACACAGAAATGTTTGTTACACATATTTGCGCAAATCTGCGATAAGCCACCAGCCACCGTCAAGGCCTTTCTGTATATGGTGGCCCTAACTCTAACAATGAGAGTCCCAATGTTGGGTCACATATATATGTTTATAAATTGAGAGCCAATTTAGTAACAATGCGCCGCGTGTGAAAGGGAAATAGCGTTCTGGTTGCTGAGTAACCAGAACGCATCACCGGAGTCCGCGCCAGGAGGCTGAGGAAAGCGGGTCCACGTGGCTAATTTGCATGCCATCCGCTCACGTGACGCCATGCAGAGGGAAGACATAGAGTGAACCGAAGATAGCGTTGGAGGAAAGGTATTCAGCATGCGGCATGTAACACCCTTCATATCAATTACCGCAGGTTGTGTCTGGAGGCCTGATTATGAACCCTCCCTCTATTAGTCCTTGTTCAGGTAGTCAGTGGCCATTCCCACGACCCATTTTCCAAGCGGGTTGTTGGCTGAATTTCTCCACTATCCCGCCTTTTCAACCCTCTCAATATCAAGTGGCCCCTTTTCAAATGTTTGGTGGTGCTCCAGGGAAATCTTCTATGCAGAGCGGTGTTATGCCATGGCCTTATGCTGTTCCAGCAGGGGTTACTCAGGGTCAACAGATGCAGGGGCAGGTGGAGATGACTGAGGGAAGTATAGGGAGAAAGTGAGGTAGAGATGAGATCGGAGTTTCTGGGTCTGTCTCTAACGTTATCCCTGTTGCAGATAATGGGCCGGATCCAGAACTACGTCCGTCATCCATAGACGGCCGAAATTCAATGAATAGCTACTGCGCATGCATAGTAGCTATTGTACGTAATCTGCGTATGGTTTCGATACGTAGATTGCGTATATGCAGTCTAAAATCTACGCAATCTACGTATAGAAACGATACTCAGATTACGTACAATAGTTACTACGCATGCGCAGTATCTATTGTTCATTGAATTACGGCCATCTATGGAAGACGGACGTAGTTCTGGATCCGGCCCAATGTGAGAAATGTAGGAAGTTCAGCTGTTCCTGCTGGGTCGGAGGTCGCTGAGATGGAGCTGGATCCGGAGCAGGGCACGTCATGCGATACGGATCCGGCAAATCAACAGTTGGTGGCATTGGACTCTCTGGCTCCAGCTACGTTGTGGGCTTATCGGTGAGTGTGGGCTCAATGGTCGGAATATAAAGCGGAGAGGGCTAGGCAAGGTAAGTCTGAAGGGTTTTATTCCTGCAGTGGCTTTGGCAGCAGTTTAAGGAGGGGAGATCTAAAGCATCCATGTCCTCCGTCATTGCTGGGGTTTCTTACTTTGTTAAGATGAAGGGGGGCGTTGATTTTACTCAGGGTTTTCTTATTTTGCTGATCCCTAAGGGGTGGGCCTGGAGGAGAATACCTTTGGGCGATAGCAGACAGCCAATCGATATGGGAATGTTGAGGAGGATTATTAAACAGGTTAAGTTTATTGCTTTTAACGAATTTGAGTTTAGGTTGTTTAGAGTTGCTTTTGCTTATTTTTGAGCTTTTTGGGTTTCTGAATTAGTGGCTGCAGGTAAAAATGCAGTTGCTTCCGGCCTTTTAGTGAATAATGTCATAGTAGGTGAGTTGTCTGTCGTGTAAAATTCATGTTTCTAAAACTGACCAATTGGGGAGAGGTAGATGGATAACGCTTAACAGTCAGTCCTGCGTTGATATTTGTCTGGTTCACCTTGCAAAGCGCTATTTGAAAGGGGATCACCCGGGTGGGTCAAATTGGCTGGCGCATGCAAATGGTTCCCCGTTAACTAGATAACAATTTTCGTCAGTGTTGAGGCGAAGCATGAGGGAATTGGGCATGGACGTTTCTATATATAGCACACATTAATTTCGGATAGGGGTTGCGACCACGGCGGCGTTAGAAGGGCTTTCTGCGGCGCACATTAGGCGGTTGGAAATCTCAGGCATGTTGTCGTTATATTTGTGTCATTGGGCACTCGTTTATATTCTGGGAAGCTCAGTTTTTTCGAGAGCCATATTTCTTCTTTTGGGCCTGTGTGTTGCCAGATTGATTTGTACTGTAGGTTAGTTAGGGTTTACGGGTTGCCTCAAATTGTAATCATTCATTTGGGTGGTAATGATTTGGTACATATAACACCATGTGCCCTGGGGGTAGCTATGAAGCAGGATTTGTCGGCCATTCACTGTTTGTTCCAGAATCTTTTGATAGTCTGGTCGCATATGGCTCCCAGGCGTGTGTGGCAGGGCTCTGGGTCTTTTAAATGTTTGGCTAAAGCAAGAAAGACTCCCTACTCCTTCTCCACTGCTCCCTACCTCTCCTTCCTTATCTCCATCCACACTACCTCCTGTCCCCTCCACTCTGCTGGTGACCACTGCCTCAACTCTGGCCATCGAGACTTCTCTGCATTGGAACAACCTACCACAACCTCAGGCAATTCAACACTTTCCAATGTTTCAAACACTCCCTCAAAACCCACTTCTTCAGGCTAACCTACCCTTTCCCCCTCAGCTTACCTGCCCTCTCCATCTTCATACCTGTTTGTTCACCCTCTCTCACTTAGCATGTTAGCTCTTATGAGCAGGGTCCTCCTCCCTCTTGTCATCATCCTTCTACCTTGTCTTCATTAATTCCCACTTTTTTTCTCTACTGTTTAGCTCTCTCTTTATTTATATGCTCCTACTCACATATACTACTTCTTTATTTTCTATACATATTTTTCAGCTATTTTTGTACTGTATTTTATTTTTGCATTGTACTTGTATTGTATTCCTTATTTTATGATTTTATACCATCTGTTAAATGTATTGTATATGTAACTATTGGCTGTCCTATTGCTTCTTTATGGTGCTGTGGATACCTTGTGGGGCCTTATAAATAAATGATAATAATGATAATAATAATAATAATAATAATAATAATAATAATAATAATAATAATAATTGTGAGGTGGTATGTGTACCAGCAAATAATTTCTTAAAGGTACTCTGTACTTGATGGTACCACCTTATTGTTACAAGGCAGCTCCAAGGGTGTGGGGTCTAACTGTAGCCTGGTCTTTACTAAAGCCCTGATGGTGGGGATAGGCTTGTGCGGCAGAACACCGAGCAGGTCACAATCCCTGGAAGGCAGTCTCATGTGTAAAAGTGACATAGAGCTCAGATATAACCCAGATAATGATGTACGGAGTAAGAGGAAAATAGTATTTTCACGGGAAAGAAGACTGGTAAGCTGTGTACAAATGGGAACCACAAATATAAACACCAAACTAAACAAGATACACAGAAGGCTATAACATAGACAATAGGGATACAAACAGAGTAAGCACAATACAATATGCAGGGCATGGATAACAGAGGCAACAGCATGAATGCAAAAATACAAGGAAGGGCAAACAGAAGATACTGAAGAAAAAGACAGGGATAAATAACAGACCAAATCAAAACACAAAGAAATCGGAATATAAGAAATACACAGAAATACAAATACAAATAAAGGTAATACCAAATACCAATACACAAGGTCAGCAAGAAACATAAGCAAAAGACAAAGAGGGTTGCAGGAGTGACTGCAATCCAACATGAGATTTAAATGAGCGCACACTTACGTATAGTGCGAAGCATGGCTGTGAGGCTGCTAAGTTTCTGTTGGACCCTTAATTAATTAATTATCTTCCACCTGCTCAACCCGACCAAACAGGCCTTTCTCTCACTGAGGACCGGATTTACACTTAAGAAGAATGCTTATTAAGTGTGTAGTACTAAGAATGGAGCTACAATGGATGCGCAGTAGCTCATTTACGCTATGTACGTACCATTTCAGTACTTAGATTGCGTATGTGCGGTCCTTAAAGCGTAGTAGCTCCATTCTTAGTACTACGCACTTAATAAGCATTCTTCTTAAGTCTGAATCCGGCACTTGGGGCCTCATTCATTAAACTCGATTTTGACCCGCTTTTTTGCATCGCGGCGATATTGCTGCGATTTGTTTAAAAAAAATTTGGAATTCATTAAGACGCAATTTTTTTCTATCTCAGGCGATGGTCTGCGATGTTTAAAGGGCTAAATCGTGGTGATGCAGTACTGCGTGTACTGTTTAAAAAAAAAACAGAAAAAAAAAACACAACACATACATTAACCCCTACAGTGCTAAAATAAAGTATGCATGTAAAAAAAATACTTTCCTAACTAACAATGTTCCCTACATAAGTGCACTTACCTTCGGTGGTCATCTTTCCTAATTAAAGTGAACTGTGTGCAATGTATCGTGTGTAAAAATTAATTTTAGACTAGAGGTGACGTCAGAAACAGTAGAGGACCAATAATGTCACCTCTAGTCTAAAAACAGTGCCCCTAGTGACCTGATCGTCATAAGAAGAAGCCCCGATGGAGTTCAGAAGCTCTTCTGCATCGTGGCAACAGGAGAAGAGGATCCAAGGAAGAAGAAAAGACCAGAAGACATCATAATAAGAAGAATTGAAGGCTTCCCAATATGCAGATATCAAATATTGAGCGTACAAATCTTTTTAATTAATTTTTACACACGATACATTGCACACAGTTCACTTTAATTAGGAGAGATGACCACCGAAGGTAAGTGCACTCATGTAGGGAACATTGTTAGTTAGGAAAATATATTTTTTACATGCATACTTTATTTTAGAAATGTAGGGGTTAATGTATGTGTTTTTCTATTTTATTTTTTTTTTTACACAGTACACGCAGCGCTGCATGGTTACAAGTCTAACCATGTTGTGCTGATAGAATTACAAGGATCAGCTTTGCTGATCCTTGTAGTTCCATCAGTACAGCATGGCTAAGGCTTTCAGCCATGCAGTGCTTAGTTTTTACACAGACAAAAACACATGTCTGTTATACGGACATGTGTTTTTGTAGGTCCCGATCGGCAAAAAAAATAGAATCGCACCTCTCTGGCTGCGATTTTATTTTTTGTGATTTAAAGGTGATTTCACCGCGATTCGGTGAAATCGTCCTTAATGAATAGCAATTGACATATGTTTAACATTAGAAAAAATCGTAATCGCAATGTAAACACTGGCGATTCCAAATCACACTCAAATCCTGTGATTTGGAGCTTAATGAATCCAGTTTGGCGATTTTTAAGCTCCAAATCACGCAATTTAGCCTAAATCGAGCTTAATGAATGAGGCCCTTAGTAAGAGAAAGGCCTATTTGGCCGGGTTGAGCAGGTGGAAGATAATGAATTAATTAAGTAAGGGTCCAAAAGCAGCCCCTAGGAGTAGGTCGAGATAATGTCCATGAGGCAAACAATAGTCCAAGATTGCCCCTAGTGGCAAGACAGGTTATAACATGTCCATAAAATGTAACACTAGCATAATTTCAGTTTTAAATTTTAAATATAGAAAAACAAATAAATTTTTTATTTTATTCTTTCATTAATTCATTGGAATATTATATACAACCTTATTAAATTTATCTAAAGCATTGATGTATTGATGCATTGATGTATGCATGTTAATAAGTGCCCTCAGCACTGTTGATGTGTTTAGATCAGAATACATTGATTGATAAATGACCGTCCTTTCTGTGGTAGAATCTTAAATTGTATACACTGTCTGAATACAAAATACGAATACACATCACAAAAGCAAGAACAGTTATTTTAACAACCATTTTACTGAGAATAGAATGTCCTAGATCTTAATAGCTATTGTACTACATTTTTAATTCACAGACACCTCTAATTATTAATTTTGGAGTAAAGCCTTTGAATAATGAACACTAAATTTGCCTATAGTACTTCTATTGTAAAGTTAAACCATCCAAATCTATATCTAGAAACTATAACATCTTCTAAAACAAATTAACTTATGTAGTAGCAGTTAATCCTGGGTGTCAGGCAATGCTGCCTATTTCCTAAGTAATTTAAAAGATAATTTCCCTCTGGACTCAACAGCATTTAAATATGCTGTTCAGTTTGCTAGTAGATCTACTTCTCAAAGAAGAATGCCACACGGCACAGTTAAAATAATTTACTAGCATAGACAATGCAAATCCTATTTTGTTTCATTTTTTAAATTCGTAAATGTTTGTAGTGGATTAAGAAAACTCTCATTAACACAGCTGCATTCAGAAGTGTTGTTACAGTTA
This sequence comes from Limnodynastes dumerilii, assembly GCA_011038615.1. Lineage (NCBI taxonomy): Eukaryota > Metazoa > Chordata > Amphibia > Anura > Limnodynastidae > Limnodynastes > Limnodynastes dumerilii. Next base: position 172,628 of record WWET01002958.1, on the reverse strand, counting down.
TCACTGAGGGAAAACACTTTCTAAGCATGAAAGCTAATTTCACCTGGAGGACAGAGATCATGCTGTGCTTACTCTCTGCTAACTGGTACGTCTGGTAAATAAAATAGTGCTGCACTTTTTAATTGGAATATGCCACTAGCTGTGGCCATAGATGAGAAGAGAGCTTTTCAGATAGGGAGCCCCTTTAAAACCCGTGTAGAACACCAAATTAGCGGCCATCTTGTTGGCCGCCAACAATTCCCTGAAATTAGCTATATATCAACTTCTATCCTTCAGATTTCAATTTAATTTTTTGTCTTTAAAAGCTCATTTTAATTGGAAACATTTTTTGCTTATGGTTTCTGGTCAATTTTCAAAAAACTTAAAATTTTATATTTTTAACAGATGTTATTATGAAATACTTTTTTAAATAATTCACAATATTACTTTTAAACCTGAGAAGACAAAATGGCGATTTTTTTTCAGCTTTTTATTCATACCAATACCTTTTGGAAATCACTGGTCAATTTTGCAACTCCCCCAAAAAAAGGGTTATTCAGGCTATTCATGCCTTTTCCTAGATATGCTTGTATCTTAGCTCCTTGTAGTCACATATAGATTTTTTTTTTAGATTGGTTTTTAGGTTACATTTTGTTATAATTATCATTTTTTCTACAGCCTTGAGATTTTTTTTAATTAAAATTGAAATTATTTTGATTCATTTTTCATATTTTTTGTGTATTGTTGAAAATTTTATTTTAGCTTTTTTTCTATCTGATCTCTTATTTTTATTTTGGTAAAAATTGAATACATTAATAAAACTTGACCTTTGACCTTCTTTCTATACAGATTGGACAGATTTGAGACTTTTTAAGATGGCATCAAGACTTCTAGAGCTCCATCATTTATTTTTGTAAGGACATGGCCTAGCCATTCCTGTTCCTTTCTCCACTCAGATCCAAATGATGAAGGTGACATTCAGAACAAGTGCTTTAATTTGCTTTTGGCACAGTTGGTTATTGCATTGCTACAGTCTTAACAACTCAAGTCACTCCAACTTCTCCTTTGACTGGAATTTGGAAGATAGAAATTTCTGTACTGTAAAAAGATAATTCTGAACTTGTGTTGGTGTAGTGCTTATCCATGGAAAACTAGTTCTGAACTTGTGCTGGTGTAGTGCTTATCAATGTTATGATCGTTGTATCATATACACCAATCACAAAAAGGCCATGAAACTCATTTGCATGGTATAGGATACCTTCTTCTTCAGCACTTTAAATCACCAAACTACCAAGACTTGTGGTAAACTCCATAATTCTGTTTGGTGATATGAAGAGGCTTCTTACATGCATTGTTTTGTTAGACCCATATACACTGGAAGTGGTAGTTTATGACTTTTCTTATTGCAAATAATATTGCCTCTTGGAAATTTTTCTCTGTGATTGAAAACTATTAATTGACTGATAGTCAATGCTGGCTGAATTACTTTTGTTATGTTCTCTGCAGAGGCATAACCATACAGTATATAATTCAGAAAGCCAGAAGATCCAGAGGAATGCTTGTAGCCTATTAATCCTCTTATAAATGATCAAAACCAAAAGACACTGCACCTAGTTTCTGGAATTCTGCAAAATTTTCGAAATATGTCTTGCAGCCACTGCCAGCACCAGTAATTGATTTTGCTGTATGTCAGGTTTTGCCAGTGCTTTCTTTGTCATAGAACGCACCAGAACGGTGTTCTGGAACATTTTTTCGACTGATTTTCCAAGTTTTAAAAGTTTTGCCGGCAAAATCAATAAAGTGGTGCTTGTGTGTCTAGTCCGATACATGAGTACTTTGTCCATGCTGGCTGTGATAGATTCTAGCCAACAATCTCTAGTATATAAAAGGCAGTTGAGAGCTAAAATCTTATTGGTTTCTATGGGCAACATTTCCACTTTTCCACTTTACTTTTCTGCAGTTTAGTAAATCTAGCTCCAGGACTCGGTAGCTAGTTAACCAAGCTAGCTAACATTTGCCAGCCATAATCATCTATAAGCCAGATTACAATTTTTACCAAAATGAAAATAAGAGAATACATAGGAAACAAATAAAAAATTTTGAAATTACACAAAAAATCATGAAAACTTATTTACAATCATTTGCATTTAATTTAAAAATCACTAAGCTTTAAACATTTTTCAAACAAAACAAAAGTAAATCTAAATATGACTACAAAGATCTTAGATACAAGCATTTGTATTAATACTGACCTGTGATTTCTCATCAAAACGGAACTTTCTTAGCATTAATTGAAAGCTAAAAACAATGGTCATTTTGTCTTCTAAGGTACAAAAGTGATACTATGAATTATTTAAAAAAAGTTATTTGACAATAACTTCTGTGAAAAATATAAAATTTTCATTTTTTGAAAATTGGTTTAAAATCTTAAGGTTTAGGAAAAAAGTGTAACAGCAAAAATAAAGTTTCCAATTAAAATTAACCAATAAAATAAAAATATTTAGATTGGAAGGATAGCAGCACAGCTCTAGCCAATTTCAGGCAGTTTTTAATGGCTGGCATTTTAGTGCTCTACATGGGTTTTCAAGTGGCTGCCTATCTGAAAAGCTCTCTTCTGTTGTCATCTATGATCACAGCTAGTGGCATATTCCAATAAAAAAGAGCAGCTTTTGGTGTTTAATTGCTGCTCACCTCTTATATATTGTTTTAGGCACTTAAACAAAAAGTGCTGTTGGTTAAGTTTTGTACATAAATTTATTTTCTTTGCACTGCTTAAAAAAGCAAAATGAAATAGAGTGTCAGATTACAATAAAGAGACTGGAACGATTGCTCTGAGCTATCAAACTTAAAGGCTCACGTACATATTTTTACTGAAGAACTGAAATCATCCTTCTTTGTGCTCCTGTGTGTTAGGGTCCACATGTAGTAGTGTGAAATTAAGGGTTGTTGCTTTCCCTATAATATAAAATTTTTATTGGTTTTAGTATTTACTATGGTTAATTTTAAAGGTAGCTAATAAAAAAAATTAAAACAATCTCAACAATTCCTTTAAACCATAGCAGAGCAGATAGCAATGTGGTGATGTATACTGGATAATGAAGCAGCCCTCCAGTATACAGAATAGGCTGCAAGTGGTATAACTAGGAAAATTTAGCCTGGATGAGTGGCATTGATATGCTTATGGACCCTAACACTGGTGACCACTGTGAAACACACAAGCCACCACTTAGCTAATCCATTTGCAGCAACGCTTGCTTATTCTGCATGGCCATCAGACATGTCCCCTGACAACTGATAAGCTAAGCAGTACAAGTAAGGTTACTGCAAGTGTAGCCTATGGTAACCAGAGGCCTAGCATGGTCTCTGACTACAGGATATTTATATTGGTTGAATTTAATTTACCCCTGTAAACCATTGTTGTCCTTTGCCCTATCTTCATCCACAGTCTTATGAACTATGTGGGTTAAAAATCTGTTCCCCTGGGGAATTTGCAATTTTTAATAGCAAGTCAATACTTTCTTCAATGTAACTTAGAGAAACAGAGAGTATTTTTTTTCTTATGCAAAAAAAGATATTCCCTGACTGAGCCATAGGAAAATCTCTGGGTTTATGAATGTGCCAAGCCCATTGTTTTGTGTTTATTATGGTTCCTGTTTATCAATCTGATTAAAATTGACATTAACAAAACAGTTGCGCTACTTTGGAGTAGGTGATAGCTAAAAATGGTAATTAGGGTGTATGTGGCAGCATGGGGAGGATTATGTGTGTTAGAATTTTTTATGTGTTTAACTTTTTTTTCTCTGAAAACCCTGTTTTGGAAGACACAGCAGATACATTGACTGGGCTGGTTTTAAAAGGTGCATCCCCTTCATTGCTCACCTTAATCTCCTCTAAAATCATGTGACAGAATCCGTTTCCTGAGCATGTAAAAGAAGAAATTACCATGCAGCTGTTATGACACCACTGGGATTACCTTGTCTGGAGAACCAGAATGGTCATAGGAAGAGACGGGTGAAATGGACCAAGGCGCAGAGTCTAGCGGGATCTGGATCTTTGCTAGAGCCTCTGATGGTGAGGATAGTCTTGTGCTGCAGATTTATCCACAGGTCGCGGCCCCTGGGGCTACGCCCGGGAGAAGAAAGAGAGCAGAAGTAGGGCAGAGGGAACTGGATGAGAGAGACAGGAAAAGTGGGAGAAGTAGTACCAGAAGGGACTGGACTGACAAACCATGAGTAATGATGGGACACTCAATGGGATGGGATAATGATGGGACACTCAAAAAATCACAGAAAAGACAAAAGAATGGCACAAGGCAAGTAGCAGGCTAGAGCAACGGCAAGAAGCTATAACCAGCGCTGTTGCAAGGGCTGCACTGACTTATATAGGATGCCTGACGAATGAGCGGGGTGCAGGGAGCGCGCCAATGGAGAGAATAGGCTGGCGTCCTGGTTGCTGGGTAAAGTACCAGATGCCAGTCCGATGGTCAGAAGAAATGTGCATCCCAGGTAACCTGGCAACGCACTGCACGCTGAGCCGGAAGGCGGGGAGACGCCGGGATCCGTAGTGCCTGACAGAGAGGAGACGCCAGCAGCAGCGGGAGAGATGGCAGGCAGAAAGACCCCAGGACAGGGCAGCGTGGGGAGAAGCAAGCACTGGAGAGGACCTGTGAGCAAGAGGTGAGTGTCGGAGAATTGCCACAGCCCTGCCCAGCCAGATTATTTAATTGTTTATTTGCAGCCAGGAGGTTCACCTATTAGACATGGGAGACAAAACCTACTGTACACACCATTGCTATTCCCTGGTCCGAACAGCTGCTTTCAGAAATAGAGGCAGCCGAAAGCTCCTTTTCGTCTGTCTCTATTTCGAATGGAAGCCATTTTATATATTTTTTTAAATGAATGGCTGAGTATGCCATTCGGCATA
>WWET01002958.1:137756-161106 GCA_011038615.1 Limnodynastes dumerilii | reverse complement strand
CAGTAGCAGGTTCCAAATCACTACTCACCTTGTCATAAAGTCTCAGGAGGTTGGCACGGGTCAGCCTAAAAAGTTGCACCACCTCCTGATCAGACAGTGAGTCCAGGTCCATACGCACGTGATATGATACGCTGTGTACGCACCACCTGGGCCTGGTGTTGGTCTGCCTCATCTCTCCCTTGTGTGGTTGCCACTACAGCAGCCACACCAGCATTAACCAAGACATTCAAAGCACTACCAAGAACAAACTCCATTATCAATATCTCTCTCTCTATCTCTCGCTCCAAACAAAGCCACATCTGTTATTAATTTGGGACTGCCTTTTATAGGCAGCATAGGCCAGCAAAAAATAGTGTCACCTGAATCACACTTCAGAGGTAGTTAGCAATTAGAATGCAAGAGGTGCACCTGCACAAACACATATTTTTGATAGGTGTTTACAAATTTGTTCTTGTTCTGTTTCATGAATATGTATTGACGTTTATTTAGGAACACACACTGAACAACATTGATTTTACACTGGTTTATTCATTTTTTCAAAATATAAAACATAACTTCATAACTCTAATACTCTTTTCAACAGATGACTGAAAAATATGTAAAATGTAACAAGGTTTAGGCAAGGACAGCCATGATTAACTGCATAACAAGGTTTAGGCAAGGACAGCCATGAGGAGATTAACTGCATGCTCATTCATAAGTATGAAACAGGACAAGGATGGGGATTTCATTGATATCGCCTCTACCCCAAGGCGATTTGGTCTACGGCGATTTCATGGAGAGATTGAGGCGAGTTCAGTAAATCGAGCTTAGCGAATATGACTATTTGTATGTGATACATTGAAAAAATCGTCATGGCTATTTTATGGACGGCGATTTAAAAGATGCCACAAATCACGGGAGTTTGGCTTTAGTGAATACGGCGATTTGCAAATCACAGTCAAACTCAAGGGAGTTATGGCGACCAAATCGACCTTTGTAAATAGACCCCTAAGAGTGATACCAAAAAGGTACAATTCTGCACCTTGTAAAAAAGCCCTGGTTAACTGAACTGGAGAATAATTTAAAAAAAAGTGCAATCACAATGTACAATCATAATTAGATTTGAGAAGTTTCTTAGTTTAATTTTGAGCTGCAGTGACAAAAATAATGTTGTTCGGTATTTGTGTGCTAAAAGCAAATACAATATAATTGTCTTATATTTTGTAGTTGCTGCTAAATTTCTTAAAGTGACATTAAAATACCGAAGATCTACAGAGTTTCAGTTGTTACACAAAATTAGTGCAATTAAAGCTATATTCAAAGTAAATATGTTGCTTCTTATTAATCCAACCCAGTTTCGATTAAGTGAAATTTAGTACAGAGAAATCAAATTACTTAACACAGTTCATTCCCACCCCCACCACCACCCTTCTTATTATAGGTGGAAAATAAAAAGGGATGAACCACATGTCAATATGTGAGGGATAAGTTCCCACACAGCAACATCAGCAACAGATAACTAATAGAGTGTGGATATTAGAATCTACAGAACCTTGTCAAAGAATTGATAATGATCAGGGGAGAACATAGGGTAAAAGAAAAATATGAATTAAGAAGGGGAAGAGGGAAGAGGCACAGCCTTCTGGTGTTTAGATCAGTGAAAATTGCTGACTGCATACCCTCCATTTAGCAGTTTTGAATGGTCTGTACCAGCTAAGAGGGCTCCTCTTTTAGATTCTCGCCCAGCAGTTCCCTCCCCCCAATACTTACCTTCAACTTCTGCAGCAGCTAATCAGTAATAGCAGAACTGTGGGGAAAGACTCCTGCATCTCTGCTAAACTGACAGGACACTCTCCAGTGAACATTTTACTCATATAATAAGGTATAAAATTAGATTTTACACCTTCATACATGCAAATGAGTTAATTAAAGCCACACCCTCTTTAGGAGACAAGCCACACCCATTATTAGATATCCCCAACAGGTCTGCCAATTTTCCATAAAAAAAAATTTGGAGGGTAAGTGACTGCCTAATGACCAACTCAAATCAATAAATTGGTAAATTGGAATATCCAGGAGACTCCTAAAATTTGGGCCATAGAGGGCATGAGTCCCGTGGTTTCATGAAAACCACGGCCACAAGTCCTGCCCCTCTGCCTGGCAACACTAGTATCAAAGTGTTACTAGGGGCAGGGAGGGACTTGATGATGCAATTTGAATCATCAAGCCTCGCCCCCATCACTAATAAATCTAAAAAGGGGGAAATTTATAGTTAAGAGCGGGGATTATTGATGTGATTTGCATAAATTGCGATATTATGCCCTGCCCCCTGCATGCATCTATTGCTTCTATTAAAAGTCATCAACCCCCTTTTAGAAACGTAGATTGCGTAAATGCGGTCTTAAAGACTGCATTTATGCAATCTACGTTTCTAAAAGAAACATAGATGACGTTAGAAAATTACTGCGCATGCGCAGTATCTCAAGTAGGAATACACCGGGTGCATATGCAATGTGCTCGGTGCTCTGAATCCGGCCCAAATACATTAGAGACTGTTCAAAGAAAATCAACTAAAATGGTTCATGGCCTGTGTCACAAAACATACCAAGAAAGGCTAGAGGAACTAAACATGTATAACTTGGATCAGGGAAGGGAGAGGGGAGATATTATAGCAGCTTTCAAATATATCAAGGGTTGTGACCATCTAGAGGCACGGGGCATTTTTCAAAGGAAGAGGTGTAATAAAACACAAGGGCATGAATATAAACTGGAGGGGGGTAGATTCAGAGGAGCTCAGGATCAGGCCCTATGTTAGGGTCGCCAACCAGGGCTCGGAGTATAACCAGAGCCTGGTTTTCACTGGAGCCCCTAATGGTGGGGATAGTCTGGGCTGCAGAACTCTGGCAGATTGCGGACTCCGTCAGACAATGCATGTGGTGAGAAGAAGACAACCACTGGACAAATAAGAGAGCACTGTGAGGAACAGAGACAACACCAGGGACAGACAGTGACAAGACAAGGGCTAACACTCACAGAAGCACACCAGGCACACGACAAAACCACAAACACGCTGAGGCAAGGAACAAGGCGAGGAAGGGTTAAACAAGAGACACACAAAAGGAAATGGCAAGGTTCAAGGGCACTGAACAATCAATAGCACAGGAAACTGGAAAAAGCAAAGAGACACTGGCAAGACAGGAACTGGGGAAGCAAAAGCTATAACCAGCACATATCACAGGAATCAGCTGGTATTTACAGAGACCGCTAGCCAATACCAGAAAGAGGTCAGAGCAGGAGTTTAATATTCAAACTGGCGTCCTGAGTGCTAGGCAAAATCAGGATGCCAGCACAAGCAGGAGGAAGTGGGGGCGCGGCCAATCTCAGCTCCTGCAGTACACGCTGTCTCAGTACAGGGTGCCAGAGAGGGACACAGCCTTCCAGCGTCCTGGTTGCTAGGCAGTGCCAGGAAGCCCATCTCCGGAGCCAGAACGAGGACGCCGCCGTCAGACAAGGTAAGCGCTGTCAACCTCCGGTGACAGTATGTAACAGGCTAACACAGTAGAACAGTTTAAACATGCATTGGATAAATATAAGGATAGCACTTCTATGTTTTTGCGGAGCCACACGAGCTGTGGACGTCCCGCGTTCTCGTGTGGCTCCGCTACATAGATGATATTTTCATCTTGTATCAAGGTGACCGCGATACGTTGGACACATTTATTGGTGTTCTTAATTCTAACGATGTCAATGTTAAATAAACTATGACTTGCAGTCAAGAAAGGGTTGATTTTTTAGACCTGACTCTATATGTGGATGAATCACAACATCTCTGTTCGGACTTATTCAGTAAGCCAACTGCCACTAACACAATATTACATCACTCCAGTGCTCACCACCACAATGTGATTAACAACATCCCCAAGGGTGAATACCTTTTCGACTACGCAGAAATTGCTCAAATGTTGAGCAGTTCAGATTGAGGGCAGATGAGCTAAAGTTGAGACTCCTAAATCGAGGCTATCCTCATAAATTACTCACCAAGCCTTTTCATAATGCTTTTAAAACCAAGAGAGAGTCCCTTCTTTTTAAGGAAACCAAAGCTCCTAAATCTAATAAAATTTGATTCATTACAAATTATTGTGAACAAGCGTATGAAATACAACAAATCCTAAATAAACACCTTGCAGTGTTAAAATCTGATGACTCTACTAATTCCATTTTTGAAAACTTTGTACCTATGTGCTGGAAAAGAGGCAGGAACTTATGAGATATTCTTGTTGATAGCTATTTTCTAAAGAAGAACAAATCAGTTGATACCATGGCACTGTGGCATGTGGCACATGTAATGTCTGTATTTATATATACAAAAATCTTGAAATTATGGACCGTTTTCGACAGATTCACAAATTGCATTTTTTTGCTAATTGTAATACGAAAAATGTTGTATATTGTCTTATGTGCCTATGCCACTTGCACTATGTAGGCAAGACCATACGTCCATTTAAAATGAGGCTAGCTGAACATGTTAGATCTATTAGGAATAGTGTAACGGATAAAGCAAAATGCAAGGTATTAACTCCGGTTGCAAAACATTTTTATCAGATGCACAATTCTAACCCTAATTTACAAGCATTTATCTTGGAAAAAATCTCTCCTTCCTTAAGGGGTGGTAATATAGATCAAGTCTTGTTACAAAAAGAAGCACTGTGGATCTATTTACTTAACAGTGTGTCCCCAAGAGGTTTAAACAAAAATATATCATACATTTCCTTTTTGTGAATATTGCTATAATTCTCATATTTTTATATAGTTTTTTGTCTCAGGAACTGTCTGTGTGAACATTATAGTTCCGTTTTGAACCTTATTACACGTTTTTTTCTTAATAAGAAATCCAATTATAGGCTACTGGGGGCTATGGGGCTGATTCAGAGATACGATTTTCACGCAACTTAGGTGCGTATATTTAGGATCTTAGAAAATTTGCATAGCTGCGCATGAGTAGTAATAGTGTAACGCCGTCTACGTAGAGGTTAGGAGCGTAAATTCGCTAAGAGCGTACCTTTGAATTGATCGCAAGCACTTAAGATCTTAAGTGCTGCGAAAGTTTAAGATCTGAAGGATTTGCATGAAAATGGGCGGGGGAGGCAGGGAGATGAGGGAAAGTGGGCGCGGGCAGATACTTAGGATCGCAAATAAACGCTACTACTTCCCTTAAGATCTCAAATGACAGCGCAGAGTTAGGGTTAGTCAATGGTGGTCTAACTTTAAGATCCGCCGCTGTTTGCAAGGGGAGTGACTGTTTATGCAGTGGGCTGTAACCTGGTAAGATCTTAACTAAGGTGCGTATATTTGCGATCTTTTCGCAATCGCATCTCTGAATCACCCCCTATATCTTTAAATTTCAAATGTAATCCCTTTTTTGTCTGCTCTCGCAACTCTTTTGCCCTCAGATGACAATGTAATGAGTGGACTAATAGTTGATACCTCGGATCTAATCTGCTCATACGGTGTTTCTTTTGCAGTGTTTTTTTGCACTGACTAATAAAATTATGTTCACATGCAGCTAAATATACGAAGTGTTTTCTTTAAAACTTTCTTTAGGTATATAGGGGTAGATCCAGAACTACGCTTTTCCGCGATTTTACGCGTGGCGGAGACGTAAATTTGCAGTTACGTACGCACTGCGCATGCGCACCACAGAAAATACGCACATTCACGTAGCGTAATTGTGAACGTATGGGAAATTCACGTATGTGTCACGTAAATACTTACGTGTGGGCGTGCCAATTTTGCGTTAGTCAACAATACGTGCGTTTTACGTGAAGTAGGCGGGAGGTGGTATTTAAAGTGTACAGTATGGGCGTGCTAAGCTGCGTACGTTCACGTAGTCAGTACGTCCGTTAGCGGACGTATGCTGTTACGTTACAAAAAGTTAAGGTAGGGTTTGGGTAGCGTATTTTGACAAAATACGTCCGTGCAAGGGGTGTGCCGAGGGGAGTGTAGCGAACTTACGTGTACGAAAATACGCTCCTCGAATAAATGTACGGCACACGTAGTTCTGGATCTACCCCATAGTGAGTAAAGTAATGCAATCCTTTTGAATTTTTATATGCTTTAAGTCCTGCCTATATGTTTACCTGTCTCCATAGATATCATCACGATGTACTAGTGTTTAACATATTAATCTGTACGGTCTTTCATTTTTTCAGTCCACTTTATTTCCATCCTCCTGCAATTTTTATTGTAAATATATTCTTTTGTTTTAATACTTTGTGTTTCTTTTGTATCAGGTGCGGCATATCTCAATCGCACTAACCGCATATATGACGTTCTCATCCCTGATTGGATTATCATCCCTTTAAAAGCCCACACCTCCGACTGAGATACTTACCTTGAAAAAGCCTTTCTTAGGCGAAACACGTGTCGGTCAGCTTGTTTTCGGCTCCTGTCCGTTGTGCAGCGGAGGTCCCGTTCCCGCATTTCTACATGTCGCTTTTGTACTTGATGTAACGTATTGCTGTGGGGTTCTTTTGCTTACTTCCTCCCTTAGGATAGAGAGGCAGGGTCAGAATACTGCCCGGAAGGGTGAAGTGTGGCCGTGAGGCTGCTAGGTTCTGTGCTCTAGGGACAGTTTTTTGTTTCTCTCCCGCAATTATCTTAGTTCTAGCCTCCCCCCTCCCCTCCCCACATTGCATTATATTGTTTGTTTTCTTTGTTACTTTTTTAATTGCATATTGATATGGCATTAGAGGAATGTGTGGCTATAGGGCTATTTTCATATCTTTTTGTCTATTTTGTAATAAATTGTCTTATTTAACTTTTTAATGAGATTTAATTAAAATAATATTTTTTAACTCTCAAGCAGTTCTTTGACTCTGTCAATTTATTCAAGGTGTCTTTGCGCTACAAGCAACCCAGGCCTATTCTATAAGACATTGCTCTTTGATTAATGGACTAGTTTTTTTCTGGCCTTTTTGTTTTCTCTTTTCTCTAAATATAAGGATATCCTAAATCTCCAACTAATTTGAGGGTAAATAGGGTCTAGGCTCAATACAGTTATAAATAAATAACTTGGCAGTCTGGATGGGCCATGTGGCTCTTTTCACCCATCACTTTCTATGTTTTTATTTATTTCTTGTTTTATATTTTATTTCTTATTTTTTTATTTTTATCATGGCTAGTAAAAGACTATGAGCTATTATCACAGTTATATAGATCTTGAGAAGGGGAATATTACGCTGTTATTAAAAAGGAGAATGATGTTATTATCATATCATAATAAGGAAGAAGATATAGTGAATAAAAAAAACACAAAATTAAGTTATTTTTGTTTACCCACATAGCTTGCACTCATGAATTCAACATACTCAAAAAATTATTAAGTTCAATAGATTCATTAAGTCCTCTTGGACTAAATATATCTAATTGAAATATCCAAAAGTATTCTCTTCTGCATAATGATATAAAACGATCATTCGCTCTACAAGTATTTCTTCAAAGGCTTTCACAGTAATGGCATTTATGTCACCACCATGTATCTTCTTAATATGGCGGGAAACTGCATGCATTATATGACCTTTCAATATATTGCGGCAGTGCTCCATGAAGTGGACACATAACGTCCTTACCATCCACCCTACATATTTTTGCAATTTAGGAATGATTTGATATTAAATCATTCACCATAAACCATAAATGTAAAATGAGAAGTATTTTTCTTGTCAACAAAGGAGCACATTGCATATTGAGAGTGGTTACAACAACAAAAAAAAAACTTAAAGGCTTAGGTAGCCATGTAAGGTGTTCCTCACAAAAGTTCTGCGTTTGGTGGAGAAATGGCTGCGTACTAAATAGTTTCAATGGTGATAATATTCTATCCAGTTTTAATATAGCATGATTTTTGGAAAAAATGTGCTTTAGTACCTAAACAGTGCATGTTTTCCAGGTCTCCTCATAATCACAAGTGATATAGAGAGTACCACCTGTGGATGTTTTCACATATGCTAGTCAGTAATGAGCACACTTGTGCTCCAACAAGGAGACCTGGAAAACATGCACTGTTAGTGGTACTTAAATATGAGGTTGAGAACCCCTGCTCTAGGTAATTTATGGTTATGAAAGCTGAATTTTCCTCACTGTAGCTTTCTGAAAGAAAATTTTAATTTAAAAACTATGACATCTGCATATAACAACCAGATGTGTGAATTTTCATAATAATAAGATGAATTATTTTAGGCATCCATTCTTAGTATAACCTCTGGCCCCATTTCTTAACTACCGAAAAGCATTCCCATTGACTAATAATCCTAGACCCTTATATTGTATGTCTGATTATATCCTTATACTACAGCGCTAATAATACTTTGACTTTTATAGCACTCATATAGCTTTACCTAGAATTAATATTTCTGTCTAGGAAACCCATTTGGTATCTATCTATCTATCTTTGTTTCTAATTTATATAATCATAGTAAAAAAAATGATATTTAGTACAGCAATACATTAAAATAATATAGCAGTTTTTTTCTGATTTCTTTATTAAAAATAAATAAATAAAATAAACTGGCAAAGGTACACACAGGGGAGCCAAAAGCTATTCAATATTAAAAATATCACAGAAACATTTAGAGCCAAAATATAGAATGCCTCTCTGACAGATGGATACTGTGCCACAAATGCTTCTTCAAAATATAAACTACAGAGTCAGCTGGCAACTGAATCCAAATAGCATTGGGAAAACATTGCTTTAGGATCAGTGACCTCTTCAGAAATCCCTGAATTTAAAGCAATATAATCCCATTACATTAGATTAGACTGTTGCTTGACTATATAATTGTTTTATTAAGAAACTCTAAAATTACTCTAAATACTTTTCTTTAGACTGACACAACAATTAAATTAATAATGAATCTCACTCAATTGCCTTTTAGAATTTTTTTTTCTGGCATAAAAAAACATTACTGTCAGTAAGAAAAGTGCTTACTCCTCTATTGATAAAGCTTTATCGGTATTATTAAAGCACACTGCTAGAAAATCAATTCATAATAATTTGTCAACATAATAATCAAATAAATAAGCAACTATAAATGTATTGTGTTTGAAATAATAAAAATCAATACATTATAAATTACTTTTATAAAATATTAAAAATGTTGAATCTATGTGATTGCCTTCTATTCTTCAATTATTTAACCTTATTGTAATGAATTTTTGTGACAAATATAGAAAATGCACAATATATATTTTTAATACACACTTGTCAGTAGAATGACTAAAGCTTTTTAAAGGGATCAGTGGAGTTGTTGCCCATAGTGACCAACCCTTTCCAAGTTTTCATGTTCTAAATAATTATATTATAAATATATAAAATAAATGTACCGGTATAATATATTATATTCTATTATATTATATTATATTATATATTGCCTAGTTCTGGGTATCTAAATTATAATATGTTTTTTCTTTCACCAGTAATCAGAGAGTAACAAAGTATACAAATATTTTTTATGGTAAAATGGCAAAACATAAATCCATTTTAACCAAATTGAGTAAACAAACCACAATGGAAACTATAATGCACAAGGTTTATGTTGCTATTATTAAATGCAATGGGTTTTGATGCAAGAAAGTGTCTTTGGAAATTACATTACAATGCAAAGCATAAGAAGGAATCCAAATTATGTAAAATTGCTTTGAAAAATCATAACTTTTCCTGGAACATATTAGAGAAAGATCATCCTGACACACCTGTAAAAATACATCCTCCTGAGCTGTAACTTCTGATAAAAAAGAGCTTGTTGAATGGAAGAAAAAAATTAAAGAAAAAACATAATAGATCAATTATTTACAGCTCATTTCCTGATATAATTGCACTCTGATATTGTATTTTTGATCTGTAATCAGCGGCACATTTTACAGAATGACACATCTTTTTTCAACATAGTTTCACAAAAAAACCTGTATTTTTTTAAAAGGTCATAAAAACTGACATTTTATTTTTCTTAGTGCTCAACAGCCATAACCCGAAGAATTGACTGATACTATGGTACGGATCAAGTTAGATTTATTTTATTTATAATATATACTTAGCTTTAAGGTAAGGATTATTAGTTTGTATTTATAATGACTCTGAATTATATTCTGTCCTCTTCTTTATTGTACTTAATGGGATAGACCCAGAATTCTAAGTTTGTCTGTGAATCGCAGATGCGATGGGATCCACAATTATATCTATGCATCTCCACCACTCTCCTTACACAGACTGACTTCTTTTTTTGGGGGGTAATATTTTTTATTGTTTGGAACATGAGAAAGTGCTATTAACCTGGTAAAATTATTAACACTCTGCTAACTATTCATAGAAACCCTCTACCTTGCTCCATGCAGTATAATAGTCTTTATCTATCATTATCACACTCTAGCAGCATGATATAGGAAGAGGAACTTAGGGACTGCTTCCATTTTACCTGCTGCATGTTTATCTTGCACTGGACTTTTAAACAACACAATTACTGTAATTGTAGACCAACCAATGCAACACAGACTGACTTCTGATAGCCAAAGCCAACTTTATGTTTTCCATAGCGAACCCCTATAATGTACTTTGCAATAAAAACCCCACCCACTTGTAATAACATAAAGGGCATAAGTATTATTACTTTTATGTCTGGATAGGGTTTTTAATGCATTCTGATTGAGGAAAACAGAACAATCTGATCTAAACACAGGAAATTGGATCACTGGATACAGCCCAATATTATTATAAACACTGGGTAATTGTTTAAGGTCAGTTATTTATGTTTCTAAGAATATATTGCCTGATTCAGAGTTTAAAAGAAAGAAATAAAAAAAAAAAAACACAATAACAGAGCCATGGTACTCCTTGGCAACATCATGTGGAACTACAGGGAGAGACAACTTTTAAATTTAAAGGGAGTTGAAATCTGATGTTTCCTATCTTAACTCTAAATTACATTTTAAAAGTTGATTGGTATTTATGTGCTATAACCAGGGCCAGATCGAAGGCCATGTGGGCCTGGGGCTAAAAAATTATCAATGGCCCACACTAATGCCGCTTTCACATCTCCAACTTTGAAAAAGTTTTTCTGGAAGGAGATGCTGTGTGAAAAAAACAAAAACCTTTTAAGCGCAAAAAAACAGGGGAAATTCCCTTTCACATCGCCACTGAATTTCCCGGGTTTTAGTGGCTTTAACGCGGCAGAGCATGCTGATGCTTGTAGTGCTACAAGCATCAGCATGCCCAAGGATGGCAGGGCATGCTAGCGCTTGTAGAACCACAAGTGCCAACATGCCCTGTCATCCGGTGCAAAAAAACACAAATTAATACCCCTCCTAGAAATAAAAATAAATAAAATATAGGTCCGGCCCCTGCCATTAAAAAAATACATAACATTTAATGCCCCCTATAAATAAACAATGATTATTTAATACCTCAAATAATAAAAAAAAATAATTACCTGTAATTATAAAATGCATAAAATAATTGAATAAAAAAATGGTATAAAATGATAAATAAAAATAGGTACTTACCATCTTGATTAGGATCCCAAGCTTTTAATCCGTGGGGGAGGTCTTTGAAAAATAAAGAACCCTATGGCCCGCTGCAGCTCATGTCCTGCACCGCTCTGCTGTCATTGGAGTATATTTATACCCTTGGGCAGCCTGGGAAATTCCGTTTCCATGGTGGCCAAATAACACCTCCCCCTCCTCTGGCAAAGAGCATTGGGCCTGGTTCTGTACCCCCTTGCTAAAGCCTGCCATCTAGATTCCCCTGGGCAATGAGCGTTGGAACTGTACCCTCCCTGCCTTCCACATCTGCCACCCCTCCCCCTGCTCAGGCCTGCCTTAATATACTTCCCTCCCACAGGCAACAAGCGTTGGCCCAGTACCCCTGCTCCTGCACCCCTAGCAAAGGCCTGGCCATCTCCTGCCCAAAGCACTCCTAGGGAATGAGCATCAACTGCCGTGCTTGTAACCCACCTGAACCCATCCTCACCACCATTGTTGTTGCAGAAGACATCTCAGGTTAGCTTGGTAGTTTCTGTTCACTAGTTTACTTTTTGTATGTAACACTTAGAGGTTAGTCTCTCCGTTCAGGGACCAAGTTGGTAAGTCGGGGGTAGTCCCTTGTAGTATGTTGGCATTAGGCCAGGTAGGAATCTTGTTTGTAGGCCAGTCTGCCTGTGTTCTTTCTGCAGATTCTGAGTCGGGAAGAAGGTGAAGACACAGATTTTCTGGTGAGTGTACGTTTTAGAGTAAACCGCTCAGTGTAACATCGTAGTTCTGGATCAGGCCCATTATGTCAGGAGGCTGGAGGCATGGCAAGTTTTGTCACGTACGTAACTCAGACTTTCCTGGTGCAAACCTGATAATACGTTCAGTTGGGCATGTATGCATAGTTGAAGATCTAAGTTAGGACAAAGGCAGTTCGGACCGGATTCACAATCCCGTAATTTTTCACATAGGTGCCTAATTTTACGATTCTAGCTACTACGCATGTGTAGTAACTATTTTATGCCATCTACGTAGCATTTTGTTACGTAGATTGCGTACATGTGGTTTTTAAAGTTTAAAGTTGTAGTAGTGTCGTTGGAATTATGAGGCAGATGGAGCTGAAGAGTTTGGGGTAGATCCAACAGGGGAATGTCCCCGGCAATAGTTCCCACAGGGGTACTGCAGCGTGGTAGTGCTTATTCAGGAACCCAGATACACACAAGAACCCTTGCATACAATAACCAGGTATGAATAATACAGTTACTCTCAAGAACAGTAAAAAGGTTTCTTTAATGCAAATACCGGAACCCTCATACACAGTAATGCAGACAAGAATATAACTTCCCTAAAATAATAAGTATACTAATAGGAAACCATAGGCAGGGTATTAGGAGAGATGTTGCACTGGAGGATAAGCAGGCTGTACTCCTAACTATTAGTATACTATAAGGAAGCTGCCCACAGGCAGTACTAGATGTACCACAAGTCCCAGATGTAACAGGGGAACTATAAGCAGACAGGTGGAAAGGTCTGCGCTACACTGTAGGTGGAAAACAGTGGAGATATGCTCTAAAACACACTGAAGATGACACACACACAGTGGAGCTATGCTCTATACACACTGGAGATGACACACACTCAGAGTGGAGCTATGCTCTACACACACTGGAGATGACACACACACACAGTGGAGCTATGCTCTACACACACTGGAGATGACACACACACACAGTGGAGCTATGCTCTACACACACTGGAGATGACACACACACACAGTGGAGCTATGCTCTACACACACTGGAGATGACACACACACACAGTGGAGCTATGCTCTACACACACTGGAGATGACACACACACACAGTGGAGCTATGCTCTACACACACTGGAGATGACACACACACACAGTGGAGCTATGCTCTACACACACTGGAGATGACACACACACACAGTGGAGCTATGCTCTACACACACTGGAGATGACACACACACACAAGCACTCAGACAGCCAGCTAGCACGATCAGGAACCAGACGCTATAACCGACACCTGTGGAAGTGAGCAGGGAGTATTTAAGGAGGGATCCTCCAATCACAAGGCAACCCTGACACACCTCCACAGGTGATTACCTGACAGCTGGGGAAAAGGGAGCACATAGAACCTAAGCCTGCTAGATCCTGCCAGTGCAACTACTATGGAGTGTAATGCATGCATAATATCACACACACCATGTATGCATAATATCACACACACCATGTATGCATAATATCACACACACCATGCAATGATAACACAATGCATAATATCACACACACACACACCATACATGCATAATATCACACACACACACACACACACACACACACACACACACTCACACCGGTGCATAGCTGCAGCAGCCAATGAGGGAGTAGCATGATCTCGGCTACTCCCTTATTGGTCAACATGTCAGGCACTGTGGAAAGCTTTGAAAATCTCTCTGCGGAGCAGCAGGAGATTCATCAGCTGATAGTGTCAGCTGCACTCACCCTCCTCGAGCTCTGGGCAGTAGCACCGCTTGCATCACCTGACTTACAGCCCTGGAATCCTGGGCAGGACAGAGAGGAGGCTATCCCGGACCCCCTCTCTGTCCAGGCCCGGGACACTAGGCCTGGCTGTCCCCCCCTTATGGCGTCCCTGAGTGTACCCCTTGCTCCCATTGTTCCTAGGGAGCATGTAATCATCTGGGAGAGCAGACTGGCTGGGAGAGATCAGATGACATAAACCAATATAGTGTCAAATTGGTACAGTAGAATATTGGGGCTTCCAAAATCCACCAATAAAGTTTTGTACCTTAAAAATCTAATTCTGAATTAAACATTAGATAATAGCACTTTAATGTTACACCAAACAACATAAAGTTACATCAGTATTTTGTAAAAATATAACATCTACTTGTGGAAATATTATATTGGTTTTGTTGGTTAACTTTTTTCTACCCTATCAACTCTTTCCAGCTAGATATAATATGTATTTGTATGAAATATCTACAGCCATTTTCAGATTCCGTTGTCTTCGCTCTGATTAAATTACCTAACAGGGCTTTGAGTTATATATCTTTCAAACAGTGATATGAATTGGCTGTAAAAATAAAAGTAAAACAAACAGAAGAAAAACATATGGAAGTTTAGTTCTCCACACCAATTTAAATGTCAGACTTTGTACTTTGGAAATATAAATGGAAAACTTTATGTTGTGACATATGCGAAATGGGTGCTATTAAACTGTGAATGAAGATTTTCAGGTAATATATGCAAATTTTCTACAAGAATAAATTCCTCTGTAATGCTTTGTAACCAAAGGTACTTACTATCCGAGACCACACATCTAACATTTTAGAACAATAAATTGACTTTTTACTATAACGCCAATATGTGCATTCACAAATAGCAGTCATTTGTTTTAATCTTATTGCAGCATGCAGTAACTTAGATGACAACAAGTGGGGAATATAATCAAGGTTGTATTTACTATCTGACATTTTGAGAGGCATTGCGGAGGGTAGCACAACTCACAGGAGCTGTGGAAAAACATTTTTGGCAAGGACTCAGCAAATCTCCTATAAATATTAACCACTCCTGATTATTTTCCTGATCAGCCAACAATTATACTGTATTTAAGACATATTGATTAGCAAATCTTGCTTTTTCAGTAAACACAATTAAAAATAATAGTACTTTGTTTAAATTAAGTAGTTAAATGCCTCCCAAATATAGATGCAAAGGTAAATCAGGACACTTTCACTTTGACATTGTATTGTGCTGTAGAAATATGTGCCATTAGAAATTCTGTCAATATCGTACTTAGCACACAAATCTGTTATGGGAGCAGGGTGTGGTACGTGCTGCTCTGCCCAGCTGGTATCCCAATAGTACCAGTATGGCTATAGAAGGAAGGGTAGGGAGCGCTCAGTACTGTGGTTACCTATCAAAAGGGAGTATATGGTGTATATTGTGTATAACTTCTGTGGAATTGAGGGTCTGGAGCCACCTCAGTGGAGTATAGTAGTGGGGAAAGTGTGGGCACGTGGGCCGATGATGTACTGGGCCTGATGAGAGATCTTGTGCATCCGCGTGTGTCCGAGGGGGGGAGAGAGAAACAACACAAAGAGGGAGACTATAGTGGGAGAATACAGAGAGGGAGACAACACACTATATTCTCTCTCTCCTGTTTGCTGGACACCTGTCATATTCCCAAATAGATATTTGGGGGGCATATTTGGCGTACTTAGCTAGAGGCGATCAAGAGAACAGACATATTGCGGAAATCCTTGAAGAACACCAGGTTAAGCAGTATAAAGATTACCACTGCCTTTAATGCACCTGTTTGCATTTACCTATAAATTGATTTGAGCAACTTTCATTTTGAGTGTAAGCAGTATAAAGCCCCAGAAATAGAAGTTTTTTTCAGTACTTAAGTCTCTGTAATGGTCACCATCAAGATGCCACTTTAGACACATGATTGTTAACAATGTGGATCAGTTGGTATTTTTTCAATTTTTTCTTGATTACTTCTTGAACCCTACTCTACTGGACATACCTCATAGCATTAGGCTATTGAATTATTTCTGCATGGCAACAGGCTATTGAATTATTTTGGACCGTAGCCTGTAATGCCCCTGCCCAATAAACAAACCAATAACTCAATAAAATCCTGCTATAGTTGTTTGGGAATACCTATTAAAAATATGTTTAAAATACTATAAGAATATTAGTATTCAAAAGCAAGACTGCAAAATGGAAATTCTGCTGTTTGTGGGACACATGGCTGGAACTTTTCCATGCTATACAGTATACAGACCTCACAAAAAGCAGAATCCTCATGAACAGCACAGTGCCCACTGACACATCATCCAGACATGCACACCTTAATGAAATAACGGCACTGAGATATTGCTGCAATTAAAAAGGCAACATGGTTCATTAATTGGAGCCGAATAAGAAGTGAATACTGTGGGTGGCCCAATAGCGAATGGGGGGTTGACCATTTTCCCCTTAAGCTCATTTGACCTCAGTACCCCAACCAGTCTTCCAGAAACTACACTCACTCCATTCACTGCTTACCCCAGCACCTGGAAGGTGGCAACCAAAGGATCCAACTGCTAGGGTTTAATGTCCTTGCGTTCTTCCCTGGCTATGCTGTTGCCAGACAGGTTCAGTTTTTTCCCAGTTTTCCAATGCGCAAAATCCATTTGCTGACCCCCCACTGCTACCACCAAAGTGAAGGTAACAACCCACCACCTAAATACTGTATGCCCCAAGGCCCCCATAAAATTCCCAATAAACAACTCATTCCCTTCTGCTGCCAGATGTACCCCACAACTCCTATAAAAGTGTGATTCACTATGACTAATTTCCAGGTGTGATATGCAAAAGCAACCAGTCCTGGACATGAATTGCACCATGGAGGAACCAATGCAAACTAGGAATCAAACAAGTCCAACAAACTGGCAACCGCAGAAATATTGCCTGTATTTCACCAATCTCATTTCATAGCATGCTATGTAGAAAATCCCAATGCACTAAATCAATTACTCCCAGTCAATGAATCTACAACTATTGGGTAGTAAGGAAGCGCACCTTGCAGCTGTAGCCTGCCCTCCCCAAGAAACATATTGGGGAGTGTCCTACAATCCATGTCCATCTGGGACCACTATCAACCTGATATAGAGAAAATACCCTGCCTAAAGGGAACACATAAGTAACCCATTCCAACAATTCTTAACCCTATCAACAGCATTACACCGCCATTCTTATCCAAAAAAAACCCATAACCTTTATGTTTTATTAGCTTAATGTAACCCAAATTTTACTTAACCTAACTTAAACCTAGTTTATCATACCAACACAAACCTTGGCTTATTTTAGCTTACTTAAACCTTTTCTTAGCTTAATCTTATCTTAGATTAAGTGCAACAGATGGGCGCTGCAAGTATAGCTACCTCCTCTAATGAGGTCCCAAAATACACTGAGGCTGCTCACTTATAGGGGTGAGAAATCCCCTCTCAAAAAAAACACAAATATAATAAGATAAGCGCTCAAAGTGTAAAAATAAATTTATTAGAAAATAGATTAAACAGATCAAAATATCAAGTAATATGGGTCACTAGAAAAATATATAATAAATTCGTACAAAACACCCGCAACTCAGAGCCAATTTCCCTTGTGCCTCAAACATCTCAAGGTTAGAACAATTACGTCGGAGTCTAACGAATTGGCTAACAGGTACACTGTCCAGCCAACTTTTTTTATGACAACTTGAATATTGAAGAAAATGATTAGTCGCAACCTCTTTTTGAAAAGTAGAGGTGCTCAATTTATTCCCAGTCACCTCAACCCTTATATCCAAAAAATTAATAAAATCAGTGCTATGTTGGGACGTGAATTTAAGGTGAAAATTATTATTATTGAGATGACACAGAAAAGAATCAATACTATCCCCATCACCATCCCAAACAAAAAACAAATCGTCGATAAATCTGCCATAGTATACCAGGTTCGACCCGAACGGGCCCTCCCATATCAGTTCTTGTTCCAGGGAGCCCATATAAAGGTTGGCATAGCTCGGGGCGAACCTGGTCCCCATGGCAGTTCCAAGGCGTTGCCGATAGCAACGACCCTGGAAAAGAAAAAAATTGTGCTCTAAAATAAATTTAATACTATTAGTGATGAAGTGTTGAAGGGACAAAGTAATATTAGACCTAGTTAGTAGGTGATGAGAAATAGTTGACACACCTAGATCATGTGGGATGTTCGTATAGAGTGCTTCAACATCACAGGTAAGAAGGCGAAATCTGTTATTTCGCCTTCTTACCTTGTTATTACTCGCCTTGTTATTACTTTGATTGATGTGGATCCAACTCCTCTCGCTGCGGTTGTAGCTGAGAGCAAGAGACATTCCAGCATTCATGAACCTGCGGCTGGCTAACTACTAACACCGGCAGCCCACCCCTTTGGCTCCACTAACTGAGTGAATAGCTGTCAGGAGTGTCGGAAGCTACATTTCCGTGGTGTGTGCAGCTCTTGCCTACCCCTGGGGCGTACATTCGGCTCTGAGCTGCGGCGGTCCCGTCTACTGGGACAACGGGAGGTCCATACCGATTTACTGTGCAATATCCTCCACTCTATTACCACGTTCACACGGGTAACGTATATACCTGATAAGGATTACTGTGAATGACTGTGTTTTTTGCTGCAGCATTTTAAAACGGAGAAGTTGGAGCTCCACCTGTATTCTGCCTGCTAGCTCATATTGGCCATATTGAGGATTTTAACAAGTGTAACCTATTCGGGGACGCCCGTTACTTTGTTTCAAACCATCTAATCAGTAGCTAACCAGCTATTAGAGGAGCAACATTGCCTTATATCCGTGCCAGGATTCTCCTAAACAAATATTATATTTTAGCTATTGTTGCAACTGGATAGTGCTATTTATATTTGTCACAGCTGTATGTGTTTTGTACGAATTTATTATATATTTTTCTAGTGACCCATATTACTTGATATTTTGATCTGTTTAATCTATTTTCTAATAAATTTATTTTTACACTTTGAGCGCTTATTTTATTATATTTGTGTTTTAACTTAGATTAACCTTTCCTAAGCTTAACCCTATCCTAGCTTTACATTTAGTTTACCATAACCTAAAGCATTTTAACTTATCTTAACCATAGCTAATCTTAAACTTAACTGCTAAATACACTAACTTGACATCCTAATATAAAGAGATATGAGCTTAGGAAGGGAGACACCCAGCCTGAGCCAACCTAAGAAGGGTAAACAACCTCCAAAACACCAATGGCCAACAAGGTGCCTTACTGGGAGAGAAAAACAGGAGAAGATCCCCTTGTGTCCCCAGAAGGTTAAGCAGGTTAATCCTAGGTTTGCTTAAGTTCAAATGCCTCAACTTAATGCATAACTTATTTAATACTGATATATTTCATATAAACACCTGGCTTACACCACATTGATTGCATAAGATATATGCCCTTCCAGAGCAGTGTAAATGACAGCACCAACATAAAATAAATATATCCCATACAAAACAGGATCCAAAACATATTTTTATTACAAAAACAAGCTGGTACTGGTTAAGGAGTTTCCATCACAATGGGCCAACCAGTTTGTACCCTTCACCAGTCCCCAATTCAGATATTGCCTAGCTAAGTCACTTGGAAGACATCTGCATCCTCATGTGGCAATAAAAAGACCCAGCAACTCCAACCAACCTGATTTTTCTTGGATTTATGCACCTTAGATGCTACTGAGTTTCCTCTGAACACCACATTCCTTTCCAACATACCCGAGTTCACACCTTCTATTCTGCCACAACCAGCTCACTCACCCTGAAGGTGCTAAAGTATGCCCAATAAAAAGCCACCTAAAACAAGCTACCTTCAAAGACATTGAAAATTGCATCCAGAACAGAAGCCAATAACTATCCAAGCATACACACATCAGCTAGCCTTCTTACATCCTACCTGTTCAGTTGCCTACAGGCCTAACCTTTCATGACCATACAAAAATTGAGTGAATACCACAAATATAAATATACAAAGGGTCCCAACATTGGGATATAGAGAACAAAAAATAAACAACAAATATTCAGGGAAAGCGCTGTGTTAAGTGTAAAATTAAACCTTAAACCATAATATTGAATAACAATAGATGCCAATGAAAACCAATAAAAGCGGCATACAGGTTAAAATAAAAGTCCCAAAAGATTAAAGTCTGTGATAATCCATAAATTCTAAAATAGCAGGGACATTTTTAAGTGTTTCTTATAGGCATCCACACCATGAGAGAGAGAGAAAGAAAGCACCATTAAGTAAAAATTCAATCATAAAAAGACAGGTCCACATCTATCTATATAAAAGTTATTCTGCTCCTCATGCAATGAGATGTCCAAGTGGTACAGGATCCTTGACCACTGTTCAAATGAGCTAATGAGACTGATTGTTTTTGGAAAAGAAACAACTGAAAATGGTTGAGCAAGAATTAGTGATTCTGGGAAGAAAATGATGAGCAATTTGTTTAATCTAAAAAAGATATTGAAACAAAAGTAGCCAGGATTGAACAATTTATTATAGAGGGATTAACTGGATTATATAAATAATAGTGTGTGAAATTGGCCTAAGAAATTTGATAAAGACACTAATCCTAAATTTGTAAACTTGTGGATATTTACATAAAAAAATATGTGCCCTTACTTAAATCTTATGTTAAGGACTCTACGCGTTCTTAAGTAAAGGATTTGACCTGGGATACATTATTTAATTGATGTTCAATAGATGTCCAAGCTCTTTACACCTCCATACCTTATTATTTAGGGTTGGAGGTACTGGGGAAATGTGTTGGACAATGATTAGATGATCTCATCATCTAAATGTGAGTTCCTTGTTGATTGTGCTAGGTTTATCCTACAGTCAAACTATTTTGCATTTTTGAACACTTATTAGCTACATATTAAGGGGACTACCATGGGGACGATTTTCGCTTCAATTTGTTTATTGGCGACTGGGAGCCAAAGTCTATTTATATCCCATGGCAGAAGCTTCCCATCTGTTTTTACTGTCGGTATATAAACAACATTTTGTTAGTATGTGCAAATTCAAAGGAGAGTTTTTAGGATTCGTAGAGGAATTGAATTCTAATGCCTTCGGTCTGAAATTTACAGCAAAATTTGGCGGATATCAAATTGAGTTTTTGGATCTATTTCTGGAGTCACCCAGTGTTAGTGGTACAGAACAAACAACTGAAACATCCACATTTGTAAAGGAGTTGGACTCCAATAGCTACTTGGAGTTTGGTAGCTGTCACCTCCCAAAGTGAAAAACCAATGTTCCTTTCTCGCAGTTTGTCAGATTTTGATGACCTGGCAGAGATATAAAGAACATGTAAAATGTTCAATATCAACACCCAGTTGCGCTCCCTAGTACTGCAGATGAGATCATACAATCTGGAGTTTCACACAACCTCCAAAAACCTTCACCAATATTAATATACAAAAGCTGGTGAATGAGCGCTAGTAAAACATAGATAAAACTACACATCAAATAAAAGCAAAAAATGTGAACAACCACCAAGAACAAAGGGGATGTTATAAAATCTAAAAAGGCAATTAAGATACTAATATTAAACCAAAGTGCTGCAATAGTTAGGTCTAGGAAAATTATACCTAGAACGATCTACTGTAGACAGAAAATAAATAAAGTGACTAGTGCTATATTAAGAGGTTAATAAAAAAATATAAATAATTCCCACTTTCAAAGGCTATAAATAGATAATTACTTTCAAAGGCTATAAATAGATAATTGATAGGTGCAAAGAATCGATCTAACTAACAATAAATATAGATAATATAATAATCCTATAAAATAGTGCAGAGATTATAGAAAATATCATAAACATTCCCTAAGACAATAAATAAATATCACTCTTATTAACAATAATATATACTAATTATGGTAATTCATGAAAAATCCTACTGAATACCTAAAATAGTGTAAGAGCTTTATAATCAGTGCCTAAAACCAGTTCAAATATAAATAGATAAGGTGCCACAATAAAATAAAAAAAACCTTAATGTTTAAAAAAAAAAAGTCCCAAAGTGAGTTCCAAAAGGTAAAATATAAAGGAAAGAAACAATATGTAGTCCTTATTCTGAGATCGTTCCAGTTCAAACAAGCAGAAAAACCTAGATCACACAGTCTCTGTATGATATTTTCTATAATTTCTGCACTATTTTATAGGATTATTATATTATCCATATTTATTGTTAGTTAGATCAATTCTTTGCACCTATCAATTAATTATCTATTTATAGCCTTTGAAAGTGGGAATTATTTAGATTTTTTTAATTATCCTCTTAATATAGCACTAGTTACTTTATTTATTCTGTCTACAGTAGATCGTTCTAGGTATAATTTTTCTAGACCTAACTATTGCAGCACTTTGGTTTAATATTAGTATCCTAATTGCCTTTTTAGATTTTATAACATCCCCTTTGTTCTTGGTGGTTGTTCATATTTTTTTATTTTATTTGATGTGTAGTTTTATCTACGTTTTACTAGTGCTCATTCCAGCTTTTGTATATTGTTATTATCCTGTTTTGAAGGAATTTGTGGTACCCCTCGGTGTATTTGAGCTGCTTTTCCAGTATTAGACTGTAGAGCGCCCTTATCCTCCATAAACACTTGTTATACTTCACCAATGTTAACCAAAAAACATTCAGCAACAGATGAGGATATAACTTATTACAAAATATGAGACATATGACCTCTAAGTGTAAGCACTATAAAGTAATAAAATACAGTAGAACTTCCTCTAGTACTTATGTGAATCTAATGATCTATTTGTCCAGTGGTTTCTATTATCGGTGAACAGTCACCAATAATTTGATGTAAGGGGGACATCTTCAGAATCTAGTCTCTTCTTTCTATATTTCAAAAAATATAAGCAAACGTAAAACTGCAAAAGTACGTACAGCCAAGGGGAGTGCCTAGGGGAGTGCATAGTAAATACACTAGCGTAAATACACTACACCTTGAAACGTAATGGAAACATAGGTCTGGATCTGGCCCTAAATCTCTATTTCCCCCAGTATGCTCCCTCTTCCTGCTCCTAATGAGAAGTCTGGTATTTTTAATCTGTTAGGTTTTTATTCGTGTGGCTTGTGTAAAATTTGCAAATTTTGGCACGCTGAAGGTAACATTTTTCTGATTTAAACAACTCACAATCATACAATAATAAATAAGGAGGCTTCTTAACTGTAACAGCACACATGATATATCAATTAGAATGTGGTTGATATATATA
>WWET01002958.1:127390-137471 GCA_011038615.1 Limnodynastes dumerilii | reverse complement strand
ATTGCAGGCTGTAGCTTGGAAGCTTGGGATGAGCTGTGGTAACAGTGAGGGTTAAATGCAGCTTTGAAGCAATGGAGATTGCAGGCTGTAGTTTGGAAGCTTGGGATGAGCTGTGGTAACAGTGAGGGTTAAATGCAGCTTTGAAGCAATGGAGATTGCAGGCTGTAGTTTGGAAGCTTGGGATGAGCTGTGGTAACAGTGAGGGTTAAATGCAGCTTTGAAGCAATGGAGATTGCAGGCTGTAGTTTGGAAGCTTGGGATGAGCTGTGGTAACAGCGAGGGTTAAATGCAGCTTTGAAGCAATGGAGATTGCAGGCTGTAGTTTGGAAGCTTGGGATGAGCTGTGGTAACAGCGAGGGTTAAATGCAGATTTGAAGCAATGGAAATTGCAGGCTGTAGCTTGGAAGCTTGGGATGAGCTGTGGTAACAGCGAGGGTTAAATGCAGCTGTGAAGCAATGGAGATTGCAGGCTTGTAGCTTGGGATGAGCTGTGGTAACAGCGAGGGTTAAATGCAGATTTGAAGCAATGGAGATTGCAGGCTGTAGTTTGGAAGCTTGTGATGAGCTGTGGTAACAGCGAGGGTTAAATGCAGATTTGAAGCAGTGGAGATTGCAGGCTGTAGCTTGGAAGCTTGGGATGAGCTGTGGTAACAGCGAGGGTTAAATGCAGATTTGAAGCAGTGGAGATTGCAGGCTGTAGCTTGGAAGCTTGGGATGAGCTGTGGTAACAGCGAGGGTTAAATGCAGATTTGAAGCAGTGGAGATTGCAGGCTGTAGCTTGGAAGCTTGGGATGAGCTGTGGTAACAGCGAGGGTTAAATGCAGGTTTGAAGCAATGGAGATTGCATGCTGTAGCTTGGAAGCTTGGGATGAACTGTAGTAACAGCGAGGGTTAAATGCAGCTTTGAAGCAATGGAGATTGCAGGCTGTAGTTTGGAAGCTTGGGATGAGCTGTGGAAACAGCGAGGGTTAAATGCAGATTTGAAGCAGTGGAGATTGCAGGCTGTAGCTTGGAAGCCTGGGATGAGCTGTAGCAACAGCGAGGGTTAAGTGCAGCTTTGAAGCAATGGAGATTGCAGGCTGTAGCTTGGAAGCTTGGGATGAGCTGTAGTAACAGCGAGGGTTAAATGCGGATTTGAAGCAAATGGAGATTGCAGGCTGTAGCTTGGAAGCTTGGGATGAGCTGTAGTAACAGCGAGGGTTAAATGCAGCTTTGAAGAAATGGAGATTGCAGGCTGTAGAGCAGACAGGAATCAGCTACAGAGCAGGAACACAGGAACCAGGCTTCTAGATTTGTGGTCACGAAGATCTGGCACTGAGCTACAGCTGACAGGGGTTTAAATAGACCGCCCCTGCAGCTGATTGGCTCCTCCTTCACATGCTCCCCAGGCCTGCTTCAGGATTGGCCGCGGGGAGTCATGTGACACTTCCCCAAGATAGCGGTGCCCAGCGCTGCACGAGGACGCCGGAGAACGCCGAGGACCTCGCTGCTGTGACCGTCTGACAGCCCGGAGGGAGAGCAGTCTTCTGGTCGGGTAAGTAATGCGGCCTTTGCCGCGAGGTGTGACACCTGACTCCCAAGCTGGCAGCATCTTTGGACCGGACGTCTTAACCCAGCTAGCATCCGCTGTCTGTTGCCTAGTGCTTGGAGGAGAGAACGATGTCACAACTGTCCATCACAGGCAGTCAGCATTGTCATAAATTGAAAAGCACTACTACAAAGGGAATGTCAGTGGATATATAGACTCAATACAGTGGCTCCCCTTGGATTGAATGAGAACCTCTCCCTTGGCTGCTTTCTATAATCATTTTACTCTCCATTATTAATCAGGCCTTGCTGTTAGAGTGTACTGTAAGTCTGATGTAATAGATATGTATGCAATTATTGCTGATAAGACAGTGGATTTGAGTTACTTATATTTGGAAATCTAAAATATATTACAGTAGATACAGATGCGATCGACATGAATCCTTCCTTGTATGCACTGTATAAAATATAGCTTTGTTTAACACATGCTTTCTTCTGGGCCTTGACACAGTTAAAGGAAGAGTATTTCTCATGTTTAAAATAAAGCTCTCATCTAAGCAGGGATGAGCTGCTGAATAAAGAAAGGAAATGGAACAATTCAGAAGTATTATTAGGTATTAGAACCTTCATGGTATAGACAAAGTCAGGTCAGCATGAACTCAAAGCATTGATTACAAAACATTGTACAATAAACACAGGCACTAGACAATGGTAATATAAAACAAAAAAAGGTTTATTCTTTGCTTAGGTAAAAGTGATCATAATCTAGATGAAGTCAACACTGTGTAATTTGTTGGGTCTGTGAGAGGCTAGATAAAATTTAGCCTTTTACACCCTTATCTATGTGTTGACTTCCCAGACATACATTCCATTAATCTAATAACTACACATGTGTATGTTTTATCTAACATATTGAAACATGACCCACAAAGAAAAAACTATCTACGCCCATGTAACAACCTTCAAATTATCAGAAAAAATCTACCTGACAACAAAAATGGGGATGGTAGTGATTTGATCAATCGGTTAATTGTCGTTTTCTCACAACACAATGTACAATACTTAACCATATCATATATGACAATACCAATTAAATAATTCCTTACAACGGACCGGATCCAGACTCCGCACACTTTCCGCGCATACGGGAGTCTGTCCGTCTGACCGAGAGAGGCGAGTGAATTCCACTTGTCACTCCCCTCTCTCATGCAGGCTTTATGGCAGCTTACGCTAAATCATCTGCATGTCTATCCCCCCCCCTCCTCGCAGAGATTAGACATGTAGATCTGACTTGGTGTCCTGTTGTTCTGATCTCCTAGGAGATTTGTTGCATAATATGTAGCACCTGCATGCACAGTACCAGAAAAACACCTGAGTTCTGCAAGCAGCTTGTGGCGTAAGTCAGTGTCAGACATAATCCTGGATCCGGGAGTGGCTAGAACCAGTCACTACAGAGCAGTTAATCAGTTGTTTATGATTTATTTTTTTTATAATCTGCAGCAGCTGATTAGTTGTTTATATACAACACTCAGCTCTGAGTTTATAAATAACTTGTCAGCTGCGTATGATCAGTTATGCGTATGACCTCCACATGCACCATATGGAGGAAGAGGAGGGCACTTGAGCAGGCTTTGCCCCCAGGCCCCTCTAATGCTAAGGGTCACCCTGTGTAAATAAATAAAAACATTTATTTGTATATAAGCTTTATTAAAACTTTGCCATATTGTGTAAACCTAATGCTTGTTACTCACTCTTTTAGCGAATGGTATGACGCCATTCTCAGAATACTGCAATATAGTATATACAGAAAATAATCACAATTAAATATATATGAAAGACTTAAAAGCAGGATAAGAAACTTTAAGATTGAATAGAATAAAAGCACTACAGTAAGTAGACACTTTTCTCAAAATTGACACAGCGACAATCTGTTTCGAAGGCTTTTACTAAGGAATTTCAGTTATAGAAGAATTGTTAAAAATTGTCGTGGCAAAGAAGTATTTGGTTGCAGATCTTTAAAGTTTAGTTTCTGGCTGTGCTATACTAAGATAAAAACTGGGATAAGAGACTAAAATGTATGAATTATAGTATGCTTCCAGTGATTGCAACTAAATCTCAGCAAAACTGTGTAAAGCTGAGTGCAGTATCTCACATGGGGTTTTTTAGGTTGAATTTAATGTTAGTCATCAAAATTCAAATTTTTTGAAGCATAATTCATTTGGAGCTTAGCAGCTAAAAATCTACCCTCAATGTACTGAGATCTTGTGGTTAAATGGAACTTAATACAAACATAAGTTATTGTAGAATGCCTATAATATTTAAAGTACAAGTGAATACTTAAAGCACTAAGACCTGTCTACACTCTATGGGCCTGATCCAGACCTACGATGTAGCTCTGAGCATACTAACGCTCAGCGTTACATCGTGGGACTCCCTCTGACACTCCCCCTGCCCTATAGTATTTACACTCCCTTACGCCGGCTGAAGGCTACGCTAACTACAGCCGGCGTAAGAGAGTGTAAATACGCTGGGACGGCGGCGCTAGTACGATAACGCCGCCCTCCCAGCCTCATTAACCTCCCTCCCCCCGCCTCTCTGCACTAACCTTGGCGTAGTAACGCTGGGGGACGCCCCCTCCAGCGTTACTACACTGGTGCAACATCTGCCCGGCGCAAGCGTAGATTGGCTTTTCAGACGATCTTACGCCTACGCCAGCCGTATTTTCCTGCTGTATTAACTACGGCGGGCGTAACTCTAGATCAGCCTCTATGAAAATATAAAATACAAGAGCCTAAACTTAAATGCCCTGGGTCTCTGTGGCAACTGTAACTGACAGCATATAACATCAAGAGTCTTTGTTTTTATTAATATTTTATTATATAATTCATGTCAGGTTAAAGTATAGTACAGGTTTGTAAGAGTTATGTTTTCTACATCAGTGTTCTTATATGGTATTACCAGAAAAAGGATTTGTCTTATCCTGACATAGGTATACTTTGCATTGGAAAGCTATGAGCTAGGGAAGGCAACGTTCATATGTTGCAAACAGTATAAGAGTTATGAAGTGATGTTTCCTGGCCCAAATCTATTACCGCTTTCACATCACCACAACACAGTAAGCCAAGTTTTTCAACCCAGCTTATTTCAGGGTGAACTGGCGGGTAAAAAAATAAATCCTGTTCTAAGTTCAGCTCTGACCCGGAATATTTCCAGGTCGGAACCTTTCACACTGCAAGGTTGCAAGTGGAGTAATTAGAAATGGGTTACTAGCTACGCTGCCCTCGTGGGGAGTGGGAGAGACAGGGAGGGAGAGGTAAGAAAGGGGGTGCTATGTGGTATGCTGCTCAGGGTACAGAAGGACCTACCATGACTCCTCAGGAGAAACACAATGTACCTGGCGCTTACTACAAATAG
The DNA here is from genome assembly GCA_011038615.1 of Limnodynastes dumerilii. Taxonomy (NCBI): domain Eukaryota; kingdom Metazoa; phylum Chordata; class Amphibia; order Anura; family Limnodynastidae; genus Limnodynastes; species Limnodynastes dumerilii. The sequence goes on along the minus strand of WWET01002958.1, from coordinate 132,530 downwards.
CAACAAGGCAAGAGGATAAAATAAAATCAATTTTTACTGAAAGTAGTCAGGTAAAATAGCAAGGTAGTGTTCACCCCATACACTGTCTGGAGTCTGGAGACAATAATAGTCACTGGTGCACAAACTCTGTGCGTGCTGTAAAGGACTATTGCAAAAGAATGTTCTCGTGGGGTAGTATGAATGTAACTCTAAGTGGGGGTCTACGCCTGGTAATGTGTAAGTAACTGTGTCCGTCAGCTACCAACCCAGACCACATCCTGGATGGTGTAGGTTTCTTATATGCCTGCCGTCTGTGAACGCTAAAAGTAAATGGCAGACAGTCAAGCCAATGGCAATGTCTGTCAATAGTAAATAGTTCATATGAGGTTGGTCTGTCAGGAATGTAGGTAATACTACGGGAACATTCTTTTGCAATTGTCCTTTGTGCACCAGTGACTATTATTGTCTCCAAAAGAGACTAGCAGTGGATGGGGTGATTACTACCTTGCACAGATTCCAGACTGACTATTTTACCTGACAACGTTCAATAAAAATTGATCTTATTTTATCCTATTGCCTTGTTGCTATTTGTAGTAAGAGCCAGGTACATTGTTTTCCTCAACACTGCAAGGTTGACCTGAGAAATTCCAGGACCCGGATCTGCCCTGACAGTGTGTGGGGTGGCGCACAGCTCCCAGGGATGGAATTGTGTACTATTGCCATAGTAATTATACAGTATCTTAAATCCAGTAACTTACGGGATCCCAAGCAGCATGGATTCACTGGGGGAAGATCATTTCAAACAAATCTTATTTAATTTTTTGACTGGGTCAGTAAAGTATTAGATAAAGGGGGAGCTGAAGATTTTGACACTGTGTCACATCGCAGACTGCTAAATAAGCTGTAAACTTTGGGATTGGACTAAAAGATAGTTGCATGGATATAATCTTGGTTACAGGATGGACAACAGAGGGTTGTAGCAAATGGAATCCCTTTTGGGAGTACCCCAGGGTTCTGTACTGTGGGAAAAATATGCCTTTTTGCAGATGACACAAAGATATGTAACAGGGTAGACATGCCAGGAGGGGTACACAAAATGAGGAATGATCTAGGTAGACTAGAGGAATAGTCAAGAGTGTAGCAACTGCAGTTTAAAGCCAAAAAGTGCAAAGTGATGCACTTGGGGCACAAAAACCCAAATGCTCAATATATCATTAATGGCACTACATTAGAAACTACTAAGGAGGAAAGGGATCTAGGAGGCATTATTTCATGTGACTTATAGGTAGCCAAGCAATGTAACAAAGCAATGAGAAAGGCAAGTCGGATGCTTGGTTGCATAGGGAGAGGAATTAGTAGCAGATAGAGGGAAGTAGTGATGCCCCTTTATAGATCGTTGGTACAACCTCACTGAGAATACTGTGTTCAGTTCTGGAGGCCATATCTCGAGAAAGATATTAATACATTAGAAACTGTGCAAAGAAGAGCAACTAGAATGGTCCATGGCCTGTGTCACAAAACAGGTGATGTGAAATGGGTTTAAATAACAGTTTAATTTTTATTTATTTATTTATTTATTTATTTATGTATGTATTTCTTTATTGAATACATTTAGGAAATGTTATCAGTATCTTAGTGCAATAAGAAACAACAAAGTATTCTCCTTGCAAACATATGACAAAATTTATTTCACTGAACCCTGGTCCACTACTTGATTTTACCCAGGTGTAGCTTTCCATTTTCCGTTTTCTCTTATTTTCAAACTCTGGATCCAGTTCTAAAAGAGGACACACGAACAGACATACAAATGACTGTGAATTTCTTTAAGCCGCCCACATAGGTGAAGTAATCCTGTATTACCAGTTGATGACTAGCCATGTCCATGCCATGTCTTTTGTCATACAATTTTTTCTGCAAGTGAATGGTCTTGATATAAATGCCACACACTGTGGGCCATATCCAGACCTCTGCATGTGATACGTACATGCGGAGTATTTATTTCCAGTGTTGGAAACAAACTTGATATTTCTATTTCTAAGGCTGTAGTCAGAATGAAAGTTCTCATAACATACTCTTATATTTACCTCCCTGGTGATCTTCTTTTGTAGCATTCAGTGTCTTCTTTCACCTTCTGTTCTGTGGTGGCACAAAATTTTGCCATGCGGGAACAGAAGAGAGCTCTTGTCTGAGAAGAAGAAGCAATGCCTGAAAGTTAAATTGGATGTATCAGGATCATGAACATGTGAAGTCTTACCATCTGGTGCGGCACTACAGGGGCTAGTCAACTGCACCACAGTTTACTGATGCAAAGAGTGAGTCCTGGTTGAAATCCATTGGCCACGGGGCTAAACTACAATAAATGCCTCACAAGATGATGATGATGATGGCCACCCAAACCTTTTTATTTTTACAAAGTTTCTTTCACAATGTAGCATTTTAAATTGGATTATGAAACTCACATGTAAGAAAAACACATTGGCCTGCTTAAAATCTGAGTTATGATTAAATAGTTCATTTGTTTGCATCCAAATATTGGACCACTGGGTGTTATTTAGTTCAGGGTGTAAGATAGAAGCCTAAAACAAGATATATGGTAACAAAAATGACATTATTTAACAGAATTGTCTAACATGTTATATTTTGTTGGGGAAGGGTGAATCAGCTATAAAATAACCGGTGTTATCAGGCGAGCCCGTCATTTTGTTTTCTGCCGCTGCTGCCACTGCAGTTTACTTGTCAAATTTCCTGTTTCAGAATCTATAATAAAGACTTGTAAACACTGGGCCTTAAAAATTTGAAGGAACATTGTTCATTCTGAAAATATGAATGCACAAACTAGCGAAATGTTTACATAATCTAACTATGCAAACCCAAGCCAACAATATTGGTTTTCAAAATATTTAATAGTATGAATATTTACACATATGATAAATGATTAATATACTGTTTTATGAAATGTAAAAGCTCAATGATTTGATTTTAGCTGCTAAAGGAGAATATTTAGAATAGCTTATGAAAAGAAAGGGACAAAAGAGGAGTCAAAGGATAAAGTACTCCAGCATACTGTCATTAACCAGTAACTAACTTGCCATTCTATCTGTAAAATAAAATGCAGAAACATTAGTTAAACACTTTTGCAAATATATGATAAGCCATCTTCCACTTCTAAGGCTTTTCTGCTAAAGAGGTCCTAACTCTAAACAATGAGAGTTCCTATATAATCTATATATCATATATATCATATATATATCATATATTGTGGGTTATTAATCTTAGCAAAACACACCTAGTGGCAGACCTGGCCAACCTGTGGCCCCCTCAGGTGGTATGAGACTAGGAGTCTCAGCATGTGAAACTACCCAAACGACCCTGATCAAAAGTTTACATACCCTGGAGATTTTGGCCTGATAACATGCACAAAAGTTGGCACAAACGGGTATGGGTATACTAAAGGTAACCGTCCTCACCTGTGATCTGTTTGATTGTAATCAGTGTGTGTATAAAAGGTCAGTGAGTTTCTGGACTCCTGAAAGACCCTTGGCATCTTTCATCCAGTGCTGCACTGACATGTCTGGATTCTGAGTCATGGGGAAAGCAAAAGAATTGTCAAAGGATCTGCGGGAAAAGGTAATTGAACTGTATAAAACAGGAAAGGGATATAAAAAGATATCCAAGCAATTGAGAATGCCGATCAGCAGTGCTCAAACTCTAATTAAGAAGTGGAAAATAAGTGATTCTGTGGAAACCAAATCACAGTCAGGTAGACCAACAAATATTTCAGCCACAACTGCCAGGAAAATAGTTCGGGATTGCAAAGAAAAATCCACAAATAACTTCAGCTGAAATACAGGACTCTGAAAAAAAGTGTGTGGTTGTTTAAAGATGCACAATAAGGAGGCATTTAGAGAAAAATGGGCTGCATGGTCGCCAGAAGAAAGCCATTACTACGCAAATGCCACAAAGTATTACAATACTAAACAGCACAGAGACAAGCCTCAAAACTTCTGGAACAAAGTCATGCCCATTCTTCTTGGCAAAAAGCCTCCAGTTCCTGTAAATTCTTGGGCTGTCTTGCATGAACTGCATGTTTGAGATCTCCCTAGAGTGGTTTAAGGAGTCAACAAGGCCTATGATGAAAGGTACACCATTCCTACTGTGAAACACGGAGGTGGATCGCTGATGTTTTGGGGATGTGTGAGCTACAAAGGCACTGGAAACTTGGTCAGAATTGATGGCAAGATGAATGCAGCATGTTATCAGAAAACACTGGAGGAAAATTTGCACTCATCAGCCCGGAAGCTGCGCATGGGACGTACTTGGACGTTCCATCATGACAATGATCCAAAACACAAGGCCAAGTTGACCTGTCATTGGCTACAGCAGAATAAAGTGAAGGTTCTGGAGTGGCCATCTCAGTTTCTGACCTCAATATCATTAAACCACTCTTGGGAGATCTCAAACGTACAGTTCATGCAAGACAGCCCAAGAATTTGCAGGAACTGGAGGCTTTTTGCCAAGAAGAATGGGCAGCTTTACCATCTGAGAAAATAAAGAGCCTCATCCACAACTACAACAAAAGACTTCAAGCTGTCATTGATGTTAAAGGGGGCAATACATTGATTGATTTTCTGGCCATTTGTCAGAGAATATGAATGATAACTCACAAACTTTTCTTTCACCCATGGTTAGTGGTTGGGTGAAGCCATGTATTGTCAAACAACTGTTTTTACTCTTTTTAAATCATATTGACAACAGAAACTACCCAAATGACCCTAATCAAAAGTTTATATACCCCAGTTCTTAATACCGTGTATTGCCCCCTTTAACATCAATGACAGCTTGAAGTCTTTTGTGGTAGTTGTGGATGAGGCTCTTTATTTTCTCAGATGGTAAAGCTGCCCATTCTTCTTGGCAAAAAGCCTCCAGTTCCTGTAAATTCTCGGGCTGTCTTGCATGAACTGCACGTTTGAGATCTCCCCAAAGTGGCTCAATGATATTGAGGTCAGGAGACTGAGATGGTCACTCCAGAATCTTCACTTTATTCTGCTGTAGCCAATGAGAGGTCGAATTGGCCTTGTGTTTTGGATCATTGTCATGTTGGAACATCCAAGTACGTCCCATGTGCAGCTTCCGGGCTGATGAGTGCAAATTTTCCTCCAGT
>WWET01002957.1:191966-203700 GCA_011038615.1 Limnodynastes dumerilii | reverse complement strand
CCCCCCTGAACCCCCCCCCCCCCCCTTCCCCATCAGTTTATTCATTTGGTCCCTATACCAGTGGTTCCCAAACTTCTTCAGTTCGAGGCACCCTTAGGGTCTCCATATTTTTTTCAAGGCACCTCAAAGACAAAAATAGAATAGAATTCAATAGGAAATAGAAACATTCCAAGGCACCCCGGTGAGAGCATCGCGACACCCCAGGGAGCCGCGGCGCACAGTTTGGGAACCACTGCCCTATACATTAAATAATATCGTCCTCTGACAACAGCAGTCTCATTTTCCAGCGCCATAATGGATTATTTTAGTGTTTGAAAGACTTCACACATGGTAAGATCAACACATTTAAATCAAAGTAAACCTTTACGTACTTACTAGCAACATCTTACACCACAAGTGTCACAAACTACAACAAATAAATCTGACATCAACTTAGAAAAGGGATGAAGGCTATAGGTGACACCCCCAGGGGCCCAATGACGCTCTAGAGCCACCTCTTGTTTATTTTATTCAATATACAGTGTAAATATGTTACTACATCTCATAGTAAATAATTGCACTGCTGCAAATATAATATCCTCAGCCTGATACATATGACTGGAAAAGTGCCAATATTCACTGTGCAATGCAGAATAATAATAATATCCTATATATAATATTAATATCCTGTATAAAATTTTAATGGATCTGTAAATAAGAGGGATGCTGTCTCCGTCAGGTCAGGAAGTGAAAGGTGACTGAGGTGCTATAATAACTCCGATCACTGTGCAATATAGAATAATAATAATATCCTGTATATAATTCTAATGGATCTGTTAATAGGAGGATTACTGTCCCCCTGTCAGTTGACTGAGGTGCAATAATAACTCTGATCACTGTGACCTCCCATCACTTATGTTGCATTATAAATTCACTATACTGCACCAGTCACTGGCTACTGCCCAGGAGAAAGATGGCCGCTGCAGACTGCCGGAAGCTGGCACGATCCTAGCAGCTGCGCATGCGCGGCTTGGCGCCTTTTCCTCCCCTACACGCAGGGGCTGCCGGGAGTTGTGCACTCAATACGTCGGACACGTGTTGCGAGGTCGCAAGCGCCGGGAGCTCCAGGAAAGTCAGCCATGAGGCCAGGTGAGTGGGGGCCCAGGGTCCCGAGAGTGGGCAGAAAGGCAGAGTGCTCTGTGCAGCCTTCCGAGGGAAGGTGCTGAGGCGGCTCTGTGTTTTTTTTTTAGCAGGTCGCATGGAGGCCGGGAGCGACCATGCACCGACCACGTGTGTGAGCGCCCATTATATGCTATGTATACATTGCCTGATCCTCCATTACAGCACTGTGTCCTATATACCATTATATACTGCATGATCGTCCATTATAACGCTGTGTCCTATTATACCATTATATGCTATGTATATACTGCCTGATCCTCCATTACAGGACTGTCCTATTATACCATTATATACATTGCCTGATCCTCCATTACAGCACTGTGTCCTATATACCATTATATGCTATGTATACACAGCCTGATCCTCCATCATAACACTGTCCTATAAATATCATTATATGCTATGTATATACTGCATGATCTTCCATTATAACGCTGTGTCCTATTATATCATGTCCCATATAACGTTATATGCTATGTATACATTGCATGATCCTCCATTATAACTGTGTCCCTATTATACACTCTGTATTGCATTGCATGATCCACTATTGTACTGATGTGTCCTCGCTATACACTATATATGCATTGCCTAATCCACCAATATAACTGTGTCCGCTTTGTATACTATGTATGCATTTCCTGATCCACCATTACATTGGTGGAGTACCTGTGTGCTAAGTGGAAGACTGAATGTCTTTTTCCCATAAGGCTAGGATGGAAGTTACTGTAGTTTAAGACCCTATCCCCATTATAGTCTGTGTATGCATTGCCTGATACACCATTACACTGGGATATGTCTCCATTATATCCTATATATGTTTTGCTACTTCAAAATGGCAGCCAGGGATGCATCCCGTTTAAAAGTGTGTGAGAGTTTGGAAGGTATGTGTTTTTGTACGTTACTCTAGTTTAAGACCTCATCCCCTTATGAACTACACGTATTCCTGTGCAGCTTTAACCATGTCTTCCATTACATTAATCTGTATCTGTGCAATTCATTTGTATAACAAGTACAAAACCTCTGTAGAATTAACACTTAACCTCACAGGCTGGGCAGAGGCATCTGTGTACCCATTATATCTCCCCATCACGTTTAAATTGATGATTTAAAGTCCTCCCTAGTCTAAAATGGTGACCAGGGTAACAGGGATAGACGTGATGGTGAGCACAGGACACATTAATATAATACATATGTTGAAGGACTTAAAACCATCTGAATAGGGATATTAGATATTCTCTGATGGGCCAGTAAAGTGTGTACCAAGATATAACTACTGATGGTTACACTTTCCACCAGTCCATGGTGGCTATCCAGGTATATTCCCAGCATACTTAGCTCTACAGACCTAGGGTCAGACCAATGAGCTGCAGTAATGGTAAAAGTAGAGATGATTGCCATAGCAACAATTAGATTCTAGCTGACATTTTCTAGTATGTAATAGGAAAGTGAGAGAGAATCTGATTGGTTGCTATGGGCAACATCTCCACTTTCCTTTCCTGCAGCTTAGGAAGTCTAGCCCCTAGAGAGGTAATGTGCTTTCCCCACTGTAGTTCTACCCTTGTAATAGGGTAATTTGGTAATGGGCATTACCAAATTAATTTTACAAATGCCAATGGCTTCCCTGTGCTCTCAATGGCCAAAAACATCCATTCCATTCATGCCGTGTGTGAATAAGGACAAGCCTTATGTGATGCCTTCAAAATGGCTGCCTTAGTGTCCTTACTGACCAGACCATTGCTATCAGTGTTTCCATCTGCCTGTTTTTGTCCTAGGCATGTAACATAGGCTGTGGCTCTCCTCACTTGAGTGATAAACCATCCTTATCAGGAAATTAGATTGTTGCTGGTCATTGGTGTGAAATTTGATGCATTTTGTACATAAGGTGCCATAGATGTGTTATTCGGTAACTGAGTTCGGTCTCCTTCAGTCATGGTGTCTACACAGCAGCACACTACAACGATGTCGAAGGAGCATAGACACTTATTGTGCTTTCGTGAGCCAGAAACAGTGTTAAGCTGGCATCCTGTGTTATCCTATGCAGCCTATGTGTACCTATTATGTGTGATGACGGCACAGAGATGGCCCTGGGTTTTCATATAACCCCTAATCTGCGGGAAGATTCTGATATCTATAATTTGCTTTCTCTCTTGCAGGATTCAGTCCTAGAGGTAGCTTCAGAGGAGGTGACCGCGGAGGTGGTGGAGGTCGAGGAGGATTCGGAGGCCGGGGAAGAGGTGGATTTGGCGGCGGTGGTGGCAGAGGTGGATTTGGCGGCGGTGGAAGAGGCGGATTTGGTGATCGTGGAGGTAGAGGTGGCGGCGGCAGAGGTTTCGGAAGAGGTAAATTTTTCTGGAAAATGGACACCTTACTCCTGAATAATTATAGGAGCGTGTAATGGCGGATTAAATATCTAGCCAGTGTTAAAGTCGCAGATGTTGGATCTAATAGGGCCACCGTAACTCCCAAGGAACAATCACACCGCAGGCATCTATACATAAAGAGCACAAGGCAATTTTTATTGTTAGTAAGAGCACAGTACCTACACACCCTATAACCTCATCTATTTTCAGTATCTATGCACCGCACCAGAAACTTAGGAGCCAGGGTGAAAAAAAAAATATATAATGTATTCATACATACATTTATATACTTAAAAAAAAAAACCTGTTTACTTACCTATGTCTGACACAGGGGTGGCGGTGGAGCTGCAGTTTATTCACCGTGAAGCTCCCCCAGTGGCCACCAATCACTCGCCTGCTAAAACTACTGGACATCCAGCATTGCGATTCTGTCCCAATTGTTTCAGAGGAGGAAGAGGCTGCGAGGTGACCTCACCAGCAGTTTCTCCTTCACTGTGCTCTGGATTCCAAATGCTAGTAGCCTTAACGACCGGTATTTTTCGAGCTGTGATATAAAGACCACACTACTTGTATCACAAACAGGCTGGTTTGGGCAGTGTGTTTCTGGTTGGCCTGTTTATTATGTGATATGTGGAACTAAGTAATTCAATATAGTTCCGTAGGTGCGACCTCGGGGATGGGGAAGGCCTGGCAGATTTAGTGAAGCCTGTCCCATATTCAAAATCTTATTTGTGCTGAGTATACCTCTCCTTCATTCACCTCTGGGGTGGGTCTGTAGCTGTGACTATTGTTTTCTGGTGTTAGAAGAGCATTTGGATGGGTCATCTAAAGTTTCTCACTGGACACCCAGAATCTTATGCATGTCACTTGTTTCATGGCAGGTGGCTTTTCCTCTCCTGGAAGGGGTGGACCTCGTGGCGGCAGAGGTGGCCGCGGCGGAAGAGGAGGATTCGGAGCAGGAAAGAAAGTAGTTGTTGAGCCGCACAGACATGAAGGTAAAAATTTTCACTGTTACATTTCCTGGAGACACTTGGATGCGGTGCAGCCGCCATTACTGTGGGGGGGTTTTCACTCGAGTCGTGATTGGCCGGTCTCTGTATTGCAGGCGTGTTTATCTGCAGAGGGAAGGAGGACGCACTGGTGACAAAGAACCTTGTTCCTGGGGAATCCGTGTATGGAGAGAAGAGGATTGCTGTTGAGGTTTGTAGAAAACCCCCATTCCTGTATCATGTGATCACCATGGGTCCAATAATTAAATGAACCATTAGAATATTAATAAATTCCTTGCAAGCAGTTCTGCAACAGTGTAAGTCCTAGAGGTCTTGCAGACTGCGCCATTGCTGTTATGGTGTTATAACATTCAGTAGGGACAGGATGTAGTCGCTGGTTTACGACACTGATACGGCAGACCCCTTCAGCTGTGTTGTAGCTGAAATTGAGCAGATATCGAATATTCCTATTGGGTAATGGGTACTCTGGTAGCGAATGGTAATATTTAGACAGGGTACCCGTTTCCAGTAGCGAATTGTGCTCCCCTCAACAAGCTACGACTAGCTATTAGATGAGGAACATTAGGCGGATAGAAGGGGAAGGTTAAGGTTAGGCTAAAAGAAGTGGAGGGTTAGGGGAAAATACTACCTGTCGCTGTTGGAACATTCAGGTTCTGATTACTCGTGGTGTCTATGCTGTCTCCTTTGGAGATGTGAAGAAAAAAAATTACTGCTGGCATGACTGTGTTGCCGAAACATGATGTGTCGCAAACCGTGGTTGAATCACACCCAGTAGAGACTCTGTGCCTTAGTGACCATTAACAATTATGCAGGATGCAGTGGATAACACCAACAGGTTAATCGTGATGCCTTATTGTGTCAGGTTACCATAATCTGTAAACACTGATGATGGTTTTTTCTATAGGAAGGAGAATTGAAGACTGAATACAGAGCGTGGAATCCGTTCAGATCGAAGCTTGCAGCCGCCATTTTGGGCGGAGTGGATCAAATCCACATGAAGCCTGGCTCCAAGGTGTTGTACCTGGGCGCTGCGTCCGGGACCACTGTCTCACACGTGTCTGACCTGGTTGGCCCAGTAAGTTCATGGAACAATCAGATTTTAGAAGTGTTTTCAGTTTTTCCCTTTAACTGGACGCGTTCACTAACTGGGAATTGTTATGTTTGCACTTGATAGGAGGGGCTTGTGTACGCCGTTGAATTCTCCCACAGATCGGGACGAGATCTGATCAATGTGGCTAAGAAACGCACAAATATTATCCCGGTCATCGAAGACGCCAGACACCCGCACAAATACCGCATGTTACTAGGTAAGGATGCCACGGCGCGCTCCTGCTGTCATGACGACCGTTTGGCACCTCTGGCCATTCCTGTGCACTGGTGGGGGTGTATGAAGACGCCTCTTAATCCTCTAATATCTCTTCCAGGAATGGTCGATGTCATTTTCGCAGACGTGGCCCAGCCTGATCAGACCAGAATCGTTGCCCTTAACGCCCACAATTTCCTGAAGAACGGAGGTCATTTTGTCATCTCTATAAAGGTTGGTACAAGATATCTTACGATGGGAGATCAATCGTGTATTTTCCCACTGCCTATTAATAATCCCAGAAATATGCTTTACACCAGTGATTCATATTCTTTCTCTCTATATGTAAACAAGAACAATACCATATATATAATTTATTTTTATTTATATTTATTTATTTTTGTTTTATTTGTGTTTTTATTTATTTTTAGTTATCTTATTTGTTTTTTATTTATAAATTATTTATAGATATAGATATAGATATTTTATTATCATTTCAGGGGTATTCTTGTTTACATATTATTGCAGTGATTTTAAGGGGCATTTTCTACGTATGACATTTAGCCACCAGGATCTTTGATATTATGTCTATTATGTACCAGCGTTGGCCTTCGGTATTTACTTGCCACTATTTGATTGTTTGCAATCTTGAAAAAACGACATAGCAAATCTGTCCCTTACATCCAACTCTGCCTTGTTTAAATTGGCCACATTTTAACTGCATTTGCACGGTACGAGTTGGGTTGTGTTAAGGGATTATGAACAATCCAGTTATCAACCCGTGTGTCTCTGACCATCTGAATGATGATCCACTTGATCAAAGAAGTTTTTCAGCCACATAACCTACCAGCTTGGGTGTGTGGGTCCTCTGAGGATTCCCTGGTCGTCTTTTAACGTCACATGCAGATATGGGGAAGGCTGGCATTTGCACTATTGAGCTGGACATACAGCCACATTGTTTTTAGGGGGACCAGTTGATGTTTCCACCTTGTAGCTGCTTCTAAAGGTCACCATGTTCTCTCCCCAGGCAAATTGTATTGACTCCACGGCGGCTCCAGAAGCAGTGTTTGCTTCGGAAGTCAAGAAAATGCAGCAGGAAAACATGAAGCCACAGGAACAGCTGACACTGGAGCCCTACGAGAGAGATCACGCGGTGGTAGTTGGCATATACAGGTGGGTGCTTCGGGTGACTGCGGCCTCATTGTGTAGTAGTTTTATAGAAATACACTTGCTTGGTTATTGTGGTATGTAATACACAGTCAATTCAGAGCCACCATAAGCAGATGGAGATGATACTCGGCTTCTCTCTCCAGTATGTAGCATGTTTTTTTATATGTTGCTGGGGGCTGTTACCAGTCTGCACCTCCCTGGGCCGATGGACAGGAAAGGACTTCTCTGAGCATCGGTCTTGCTGTGTTATAACTGTGGGTCTGCTGCGTTCCATCTAGGTGATGTGACATGGGGGCTGTGGACAGTGTCCCATCACCAATATTTCTGATGGGACCCTGTTTCAAGCCAGAACAAAATTAAAAGGTGCAGCCTTCTAAACGCCATAAAAACATGACACTTATGCTTATAATATAGTACAGAATAGTATATATATTGCTTGGAATGTTTAGGACAGGTAGGCATTTCTGGTGTATGTCTAATGGTGCAGGGTGTGCAGTGCACCCAGGCCCCTCAGGGCAGGGGTTCCCATGTCTCACACTGTGCGCCACAAATTATATATCTGTGTGTATACGCACATGCACCTGTACAAATCCTGCACAAAGGCACCCTCCCTTAACATCTCTGGATACAGTAAATGCTCTTTGACTCAAGCAATCCATATTAAAGTGTTCATTTATATTCTGTATTCTAATTGGAGGCCTCTATCTAATGTGTAGTTGTCAGACTATAGTGAACAAATAATGATTAGAGATGAGATGTGATAACAATATGTTACTATGATCTGTCACATCTAAACTTCTGTGTTTCTATTCCAGACCACCACCTAAACAGAAGAAATAATCCGTCTGCACGTTTTTTGTTTTTTTTTTTACGAATATAACATTTTTATTAGACCAAACTACTGCATAGACTGAAGCCCAGTGCAGAGCATTTAGTCGCTGACTACAGTTATTACCAGCTCTGTATAGTTAGGGACTGATAAGTGTTTTGTTGTACAGTTAATGCTTGCATGCTGCATTGTGTATTATAAAGGCCACACCTAGGGATGAATGGGGAGATCCAGGAGAAAGGACTGTTATAATGGTATTACATTTCCCAAGCTGTCCTGTGACTATTGTTTGAAGTAGGGTTTTTGTTTTTTCTTTCAATGTTTACCTGGATTTCTCCTTGTATTTTTGTAATAAGATTGTTACTCAACTGTTTTGGGGGGGGAAATGGGATAAACCAATAAATAATTTTATCTATAGGTTGACTGCCTGGTGTGTAAATACAAGATCAGAGTGAGAAAAGAAAACAAGTTGCTGTTATTGGACCATTATTTACTACCATTAGGGTACTGACACCACTATGTCCTCTGTTTACACATGGGATGTTCTTTGCCTGACTGGCAGGTTGTGACCACCTGGTATGCAGTGGGCAGGGTAATCTGCATATTGTGCAGTAAAATTAATTGGCTAAAATTAATGCTGCATTATGCACCTGTCCCATATTACATGGGGTAAAGGTAAGAGAGTGCAGGTCTGTATGTGAGAATGGTGTATTACCCTTGCATGCATAGAATCACATGTAAGCTGGTCCACCATTGTTATATTTATAAAATGTGTTGGTATATTGCTCAAACATTTAAAATGACATTTTTCCAAGCATTTAAATACAATCCTATCACCAGGTAGTGTTTAGAGCCTCATTCATAAGATGGATAATTTTGACTTCAGTTTAACTTAAAATTATAATTAATAGCTAACCCCCCACACACCACACACCTGCCCGATGACCTTTAGTGTAACATACATCCATGGGGCATCTGCATTCAATTCAGATTGACTGTATGAATAGGGAATATGTTTGTGTTAGAAGTCCCTGTGCCAGCCTTCACTAAGCTTTAGCAAGATTAATCACTTCGCATTCTATTGCATTTCCTTGCTCCTACCACCAGGTGGTGCAACATACTCACTAATGGTAACTGTATTTTAGGTGCATGCATATGTACACACACTTGTCTAGAAAAGAAATCTTCATATTATCCAGTATGTGTTTTATAGAAGCAAAATCTTCAATTTCTCCTATAACATTGGGTAAATAATAGATCAGCTTACTGTTTAAGCAATACCTGATGCCAGCATGGCTGCATTGAGGCGTATGCTGCAAGATGAGGAATAACGTTTGCCTATATCTACACCTTAATCTCATACAGCTGTTACTGCTCCTACAAATACATCAGAACAAGCTTAATACAATCAAACCTGAGTTACTAGTATAGAATTCATGATGAAAGCAATACTATTACATGACAAAGCTTCCTAATCTATGAAACATTCCAAATATCTAGGAAATATAGTAAAGGACAATGGGCCTGATCCAGAGCAACGCTCGCAAGCGAGCGTACGCTCATCGTAAGCGAATTTTCGGCAAAAAATTCGCAATGCGCATGCCCAGTATGACAGCTTCCGGTCGCCCGAGCGTCATGAGCGAATAGCGGGCGTATCGTTAGCGTATTTTTCGCTCGCTGGGCGTATTTTTTTTACGATGGTCGGCTGGGCGCCCGTTTTACTACAGGGAGGCGGGGGTAGCCATTTTAATTGTACAGTATGGGCGTGCTAAGCGTATTTTTTCAGCGTATTCTCTGCGAATTTTCGTACGGCCGACGGTCGTACCCAGTGTAGGGTAGAGCCGCCGTAAGCAGGGACTTTACTATGGGAGTGCTAGGGGCGTGTAGGTTGATACGACGAGCGTACGTTCGCATTCGCCCGTCGTTGCGAATTTTCGTAGCGCTGGATCAGGCCCAATGCCACTAAGACACTAAAGCTTTCAATAATTACCAGATGCATGGAGACATCTGTACTGTAAACTTTGCCATGGACTAGCTAACCATTAAGTCACTTTACAACTGCTGATCCACACAATGGTCTTTAATATAAGTGGCCCCATCACCCTCTTCAGTATAACATCTGGTGCAGATGTTAAGACTTGTATGCAAGCCTCTGGCATATACAAACCTAACAGAGGTCTAGATTTAGTCCTGTATCTGGATGGTAGCCTTACAGAACAGTTCTTGGTGTATGGTCATTTCTTTATAGGATGGAATTATTTATCCTCCTTACAAGACAACTAGTGTGGAGCTTTGCTATAAGAATTTTATTTTACTGCATCAGGAAGGTTAATAAACTAAAGAGAAGTTGTGTTACTAGAGTTAGAGATCAATCCCATAACCGTTAGTTTAGTGATTTATTACCTGTATTCTTATGACTTGTTTAATCTAAAGCCACAGGTGACTTAATCTGCACAACCTTATGAAACTAGTCTGGGTGCAATCAGTCTGTGCCTCTGTACAATGCTGCTTTCTCTACTGTGGTTGCACTAGATCTGTCTTTCACAGCCTCTCCCCCCTGACTACACTAATATCGGGGAGACCACAAGCATCTCTACCACCTATTTTTATAATGTACATTACAGTGACCATGATTTTTATCATTTTGTAAATGCCATAGAGATGGATAGGCTGTTACATTTGCACAGACACATTGGATTGATACTTTGAAGTTACTCCCTCCACATTAGCAAAGTAAAATATTTAGGCAGTAACACCACAGTACTCTGTTTTGGATAAAGGTAATACCAACCGGGTTATAACAATTGCATCTCCATTAAAGGAAATGAAACCCTATTAGTACATCTTTAATAGAAAATTTTGCACTTGAGCAGTTAAAATACATGTGAGGACCCCAAGACAACATTACAGATATAGGGGCTGATTCAGAGATGCACTTACACCTTTGTTTTGGGTGGAAGTGTACAGCTTCGCTAAACAATTTTTCAAAGTAAGGGGTGTTAATTTAACATTTTATGCATGCAGGGAAAATACATTAGTTTTACACATAGAACTAAAATACTTCATTGCTTTGTTTATTCTATAAAAGAGTTGAGTTAGGAAATTTCCCCTCCTAATTTTATTTCTGGTTTTACAATTTAAATCTGCCTCCCCTTGCAATTGAACAAGGTATTGCTCAGGTCTACACTTGCACCTTAAAAAAAAAAAAAAAAGTGGAAAAGCTGCTCTGGATCAGCAAAAAAAGGTGGAAGTACAACTCTGAATCAGCCCCAATAGTCAGGATCCAAACATGGGCCATTATTTAAGCTATATTGGCTAATGTTACCCACAAAAGTCAGAGGGAGACAAGACACTCCTCAGTAAGGATTTACAAAGTGCATGGCACCACAACAAAATACTCCCATCCAGAAGACTGCCATTCAGCACCTACACAATTCAGGAAAGTGGCTCAAGACGTAAAACTAGGGTATAAGCAGAAGGCATTTATATATCCCTATCTAGACTCTGGCATTAGTTACCTCAAGCAGGTGACTGGGCCACGACAAATAAGGGGTAATGGTAGACTGACACTTTTTTAATCCACTGCAAGAAGCTAAAGATATATAACCTGTGATGTGACCCTACAAATGAATACTTTTCTATCATTGCTTAATATACCTTCATTTTTTCTGCTCATGTTTTTTATTTTATTCATAAAGCAGTAAGATGCAGCTTGAAATCAATGTTTTATATTAAAGAAGGCAGCTGAAACACAGGTATAGTCACATTACATTCTGTGCAACTAAAATAGAGCATGACCTGTGCAACACAACATATAAACACAGGCTAGAGGAAGTAAACATGTATAGCTTGGAGCAGAGACAGGTAATAGCAGCTTTCAAATATATCAAAGGGGTAA
>WWET01002957.1:169750-185263 GCA_011038615.1 Limnodynastes dumerilii | reverse complement strand
CCCCCCCTCTCGTATTTATTTTTTTTTTTTTTTAATAAATAAACAATTCACATTAACAGCTACACCTTGACATTTTTTTTTGATGGTTGTGATAAAAGCCAGCTCACCCTTTTTCCACAACCCCACCCTGCAGCCTGTCAGCCCTCCTCCAAATTCAGTATTTTCTATTATTGGTATGGCTTTAATTTTACATGAAAGAATCATCAAGAGCTCGCTGCTGTACTCTGAGGAACACAAACGCCTAACATCGCACTCTCTTCAGTCTCCGTCCTGTTTCGGATATGAGGTGGTCCAACCATGCTGGATGTGTTGCTAGAGTAGGGATAATTCAGAGGCACACCAGTGTCGTTATGCCCGCTGACTGTTCTAGTCCGAAAAGCAGAAACCCCTAAGTGTAAGTTTGAGGAGCCAAACGGAGTGCAGTCTAAGCTAGGGTGGTGTGGGTGCAATGAAGAGGAAGACTGGGGGTGTCTGTGTCCGAGGCTGAGCTCCATAGACTCTGGGATTTGCGGAGAGGAGGAGGTGATGAGCTGCCGGTGGTAGTGTGGCCGGTTAACGTGATGATACAGCGGGTGAGGGTGATGCGGTTCATTTCCATGAAAATGTTGCGGCTGACTGGGAGTAGGCTTGTGAGGTAAGATCTGAGGGTAGGAATCGCTGTTTGTGATGGGAACGTCTCCACCAGCCCAAAGTCTTATCTGCTGCTGAGAATGAGTCTACAGAGAGGGAAGAGGAGGAAGCATTCTCAGTACAGGACAACAAATAAAAGTCTCACTGATTACATACAATTTTTTACGACCTCATATTGAGGACTAAAGCCACATGAAGTTCTGCCATTTCATAACCAGCATTTCAGCTTCTGCAGGCAGGGAAGTTAAGTCGGGCGCGCACACAATTTCCCAGCATCCATCAAAGCAGCCGCAATAGCCATAAATCGTGTAGCATGTACCTGAGGCCGATCTACTCATTGCACTGTGGCACCCTTATAGGGTCGCCAATATACAGTGAGCATTATGGGACTGTATGGTCAGCGTCATTAAGCCAATAATTGTAAAGTGTGTACCTGGCTTTACTGAGCTTCCACGCTCAACTTTTCACTTCCATACTTTATATAATTAGAAGCAAAATTTACAGATAACATGATTTTGTAATATAAATGATTAAGAACTGGCCAGCAACATCAACCCTGCACAGTACAGCAATGGTATAGCTGAAAATTCAGCATGGAGAAAGAATTTACATCCAGTATCAAATGATAGGAAGAGGAACACAAGGCACATACCTGCGGACTCTGCATCTCATAATCTGTGTGAGCAACAGCACTGTTATAGTACCTGTTGCTGTACCGGTAATTGCGGTTGTCGTTAGAAGAGCCACTTGATCCTCCTGCAGTTAAGCAGAACACATTAACGCACACAAAAAACCACAAAGAATATCCTACAAAAACAATTCAAGCTCCCCATCATACTACTAAAACAACAAAAAAAATAAAATAGTCTAGGTACAAGACCACAATCCGTAATAGGCTGTGAAACAAACATCACTGTTCTGTCTATACTCAAGTCATTAAATATGGTCTGTCCTAGGAACATTTCTGACAGCAGGACAGGAAGTGTAAAGAGCTTCCGCTACGTTGGTGGAGGGGACATAGAGGACTGTAGAGAGTACGAGGGCATGCTATGCCCCCTGTGCTCTACTAAGATTTCTCCATGTGCAGATTATTAGCGTGGATGGTGCAGAAGATTTAAGGTAGGATGTTCAGATTTTAAGTCTCTACCAGAGGGGAGAGACCTCCCCCTACCCGCACAGAAGGCTGGATCCAGCGTAAATCCACAACATTGTACCTCTTATTTAATGGCACAGTTATCCGCAGGTAGGAACTACATTAACAGGAGGGTAAAATGGTGCTAAAGGAAGACCATGAACAAGGTTTATTACAGGATTGTGGCGTTAGATGGGTTGGCAAATTGATTTGTGGGCTCTCAGAATGCCCCACCACTCACACACAAAATAAGCAGTGACTAGGTTTCTGCAGTCTAGGGTCCCCAAAGATCTCTTAATACCCTTTATAACAAGTCTGCTATACAATAACTGCTCCAGCAGCGCTGCATCTACCTACACACCACTCCATTGACTTCACATACACAACACAGCTCTCCCTATATCAGCTTTGTAAAGAACATGCCATGAGACAGACACAGGAGCATCTATGGTGCACATCTCACCTGAGCTGGACACGGAACTAGTTGTACTGGTTGAGTGACTATGGTCCATTGCGGGGCTAGTAGAATTACTGTTACTTGTATTTGTCCCTTCATCTGTTGTTTTCTTAAAGAAATTGTGCTGGAGAGCATAAAAAGGGGTAATCCTAGTTTTGGGGTCATAATCCAACATTCGTAAAATTAAATCTTTAAATTTTAGATAATCTGATGGTGAATGTCCCTGTTCTCCTGCTCTGCGACCGCCAGGACCACCAGTTTCCACACCCAAAACTTCATGGAGTCTACGAGTCCCCGGTACTTTGTAGTCCTAAGGATAGAGACAACAAAAGTATAATTTACACATATAAATACTGTATCAACCTGCTATTCAATTATCAAGGAACCTTCCAAGCGCCAACCACACCGCCTCTCTCCACACTACAAGACAGGCCTCATGATTTATTATTTGCTACACACTTTACCTTCTTGATATCTTTGTTTTTCTTTACAGTCCATGTTCCTTCAGGAAGCTTGTCAAAGTATTTCCGTGCTTTTGGGGCCTGATCCAACATGTGGTTTGGGGGGGTTCCCAGGACCTCCACTATTTTGTTCATCTGGTCCACCTGTACGTTAAATGAACAGTTACTAGGATACAAACTTCAGCAATCTGATATGGCAACAATTCAACTGAAACTTTACTTACAAACAAGCAACACCAATATTACAAAACCATTCTCAGCAGCATAATTAAGCTCACATTCACTTCTTACCTCATTGGAGCCGCTGAATAAAGGCTCTCCAGTGTGCATTTCCACCAAGATACACCCTAAAGACCACATGTCTATTGCCAGGTCGTACGGCATTCCCAACAAAACTTCCGGTGACCGATAGAAACGGCTTTGAATATACTGGTAGATCTTTAAAATAACAACATTGTTAGGTTGATGGAGAATCTTACACAATGATGCATTCAGGACACTTACACTGAAAACGCTTTCTAGCCACAGTATAACTAAATTTGTGAAAGATGCTGTACAAGGTCATGTAAACACAGCTTAAGTTTTAAGAACAAGACATTTAATACTAAGTAGTAATTTACTAAAGTCACAAACCAAGTTTGGGCAATGATTATGGGTAGTTAACAAAAGCGTGACTCATTGGCCACTAGTTTGCTTAGTGCATATCTTAGCAGCCAATTTGACCGGTTCTTTAGCTTGTGTGAATGAAACTAGAAAGGGGCCATGCCAATTTGAAAACAGGAATGGTGACACACATAGAAACAATGTAAAATTCCTATTTATAGCATTAAAAAATAAAATAAAAAATAAAGAAAAAAACAATACCATACCCTTTGTCCAAGTTGACAGGAGCTGCCAAAGTCCACGATTTTGATGGCACTGCGCTTCGGGTTACACAGAAGAATGTTCTCTGGCTTCAGGTCACAATGAATAATGCTGAGCTCTGGAGTGGCCAAGAAGAGAAGAGCTGTGCAGAGTTGTTGGGCAAACTTTCGGGTCAAATTCAGGGAAACACCGCGGAAGTTTGTGTTTCTTAAAAGGTCATATAAGTTGTAGGAGAGTAACTCAAAGACCAGACAAAGATGGTTCCGAAACATAAAGTGCCGCTTTAAATGCACTGCAAGGTAAAATAAATAAACAATAAAAAAAAAGCTGAATCACAATCTGCAGAATATACACTGTTTCCTAGGAAATAACATTGTAAAAATGCAGTGACAGATCACAGGTATTGATGCTAGGGTAAGATGGCTATGTAGGTTGAATAAAGGAAGGTAGAGACAAGCCACCACACACAGGGAAAGGAACATGTTACCGAGACATACACATGAAGAATATTCACTTTGTGTATTGCTTGTCTGGTGACACTTACCTATATAATACTTCATTTCCGTATCATGTTTGTTCATAAGCTCAAGTAGTCGCAGCTCTATCTGGGCCTGGTTCAAAAACGCTTTCTTATTTTTAATGATTTTGATGGCCACCCATTCCTGATCATGGTGATCATACGCCTTTACCACCTGAAACGAGGCAGAAAGTTTAACGTGACACAAACACAGACGTATTAGAACACAATCACTCAAACGTGTGCATGTGCTCACCACAAAGCTGAAAAAAGCACACACCTCTCATTATACTCTAGGACCATGATTAACATGTCATGGTTATAGAAGTTGCTACAGGAAACTAAGCTGCAGAGGGAACTGGATTTATTTGCACAGTGCAACATTGTAGATTACTGCCTGGAAAAGTGCTCTAAATACACAAAGTATAGATAGGACTTGTATTTACTTGCTGAATAATAATTATTTTTTTTAGTCCCAATCAGGGACGAAATGCGTTCCAGGACTCATTCGTTCTATTCCAAGGCACATCTGAATTTGGCACCCCCTGCTCCATTTGTATATTTGACGTATATGCTGGTACCTATTCCTGGGCTCTGTGGTCAGACCTTGGTTCGGGAACGCCCGACAAACCGCTTCTGACATCTATCCAGTGGCCAGAGACGTCGATTACCACTTACTCCGCTTAAGAGGCTACCCCCGCTATCCTCTTTCCCAGCTAGCAGACGGACACCAGCAATCCTCAATGGCCTCAGAGTCGACGACCTGTGGAGAACAACCCACGTGCGCTGTATACTACCTCTCTGTTTGCCCCGCTGATGGCTGCGTTAACACGGTGGGATAGGAGTGACTGCGGTACAATATCACATCTTCCCATAAATACTCACCGATTGTGTACTGTTATTGCCTCTTCTATTGCCATATATCACCATCTTTAAAAAGTCATCCCTTCAATTGCAATATTGTGACTACCATCGTTTACAACTTTAATTAGATTGGGGGTATTGCCATTATTTTATTAACTGGACTCAGATTCCATTTATTCACTAGAGTTGTGCACAGTGACAATTGTCTACCGTTCGGACGCCCCTAGTTTCCCCTGCTCCCACTCCCCAAGGGTTGGTTCCCTGTGGACTGTGCTTTCCACCAACACCCTTTTGGAGTCATCCAGCCTTGGATTCATTTGAATGTTTGTTTGTTTTTGCATGGATTGATACTGTGCATTTGTATGTTTTTATGCATTTTTTTTTATGTGTCTCATATTTTTTGTTTAATAAATGTTTAATATCTAACCATTGGTGTGTATACATTCCTTTTGCCAGTCCTCTTCAGCGAGGCTGTTACTGTATTCTTAAAAGTTTAAGTGAGCGGCACAGAACGCAGGTCCACATAAGCCAGAGAATTATCAAATGCTTTGGTTAGAATGAACTGAAGGTAAGGCAGTCTGTTACACATAGATCTTACAAAGCAATGTATGAAGCAACTGTGGCTCCAACCTCAGATGTGTAGTATAACCAAAAGGAGTTAAGAAAAAAAAAAAAATACTGATAAATCAATGTGTCAATTTAGTTGGAGTGGAAAGAAACACTATGAAAAGAAATAAAATCTTGTAGGAGGTTTACAGTCCACTCACCTGCCCAAATGATCCTTTTCCAATGAGTGAATCTATTTCATATCGGTCCATCCACTTTTCTCCATTTTTAACTATATAATCGTAGTTATCGTCATCAAATCCATCGTTGAACACTTTCCTCTCTTTCTTCGTGCTGGAGTCCTCAGGTGGTATTTGCTGGGCGCGGCGCTTCTTCTTAGCATAATATACCTGGGATTTAAAAACAAAATCTATTGGCTTTTATTTTAAGCACTTCAAGCAATTAAAGTGCCTCGGGCAGTGATGGCATGTACTTCATTAGCAAGACTTTCAAGAGCTTTGATCTTATACATTTTTGGGAGGACAAACTAGTGGCTGTAAGAAAACCAAGTAGAGCACTCAATACCGAACATGAAACACTTTCCATCAGTCAAGTCACTTAGGGAACATTTAATATTTACTAACCTCATTTATGTGCTTGTAAGTCTTTATCAAGTCCACTGAAAGCTTCCGTAGCGGTGCAGCTGCCGAGTCTCGGAAGGTTAATGGAATCCGCCGTTGTAAAATGGTCATGTCCGGCAGAACCTGGAAGATAAGTGGACCGTTACGTAAACATTTTAGGTACCAACCATTTCTTTATTCAACTCTTCCATTATATTTGAAAGAAAACTCATTCATAAAAGAATAAGATTTGCTTCTGTAAAGCACAGAGGCAAATTAGGCATTACCTGCTGATGATCAGCCATTGATTGAAGGCTGGAGAAAGGAGCGTGGCTGTGCTGGCTAGACATGCTTGCCTCAGTGGGGACAAAGGCAAAAGGGGCAGCCAGACAGAAAGAAGAGGAGGACTTGCATCCTGTACTGCTGCCACCTGAAAGATATAAAGCAAGGATTACTTAGGTCCTCATAAGATGTTTAAGTTCTTTTGCAAGTAATTTTTTTATAGCCAAACAGAATAGGAAACCTAAAATCATTTGAACATATATCGTCTGGCTACTTTGTAGTTTCTAAGTTTGGTCCCATTTTTAAAAATGGCAGTAAACATTCTAGTGCTGTATAAATAGATATTAATATTATATGAAGGACAAAAAAAACTGGCTTCTATTAGCATTTTTAAGTATTTAAGTTGATTGGGGCAGTCATTGTCTAAAAATTGTGGCCAAACAATCCAACCACGTATCAGGGGAAATCACACACAACGTGAGATAAGCCTCCACCAGGTAAAACATGTTCCTGAAGTGATTAAAGGTAAATATCTAACCAAGAACTGCATGAAGATCATGTGAAAATATCTCAAAAGAAGCCTGCGACATTCAAACTCTAATGACCATGCCCTATGGCGGACCATGGCGACATCCTGTACCGCAAGACAAAGACACTTATGCTATGTAAACCTGTCAGTGTAGAATACCATGCACTACTCGTGTGCAGCAAAGATGAACAAACCACTTGAAGTTTTCACAAACCAAAATATTGTAGGTCAAAGGGCCAGACTGAATTTGAATTAAAACAAGACTATCCATACACTAAAACGAGAATATCTCCATAGTATTTTAAACACTTATGTGTAGAAATAATGTTATAGATTTATTAGCAGCGACTATTTCTCCAAAGACTTCTAAACAGTGCCCCGCAACACTCAAACGCAGAAGTCACACAATATCACACAGCATCTGCTAAAGAAATAAATACACAAAGGGCACAGAAAGAACACTTCCCATCATACACTGCAGTGACCACACTTAACATGTATCTAGTATATTTAATAGCTAGTTTATCATGGTAATCCTAACACAAATAGAAAAGGTTTAGTGACACATACAACCTTGCTTAATGCAGCTATGGAAGATTGTCTGCTAAATAGAAAAGTGGTTATTTCCAGCAAAGCAAACTTCTCTGCCTTACATAACACACTTAGCTAAAAAGGAATGTATTCCCTATTCACTGGGGACTTCCCGATACACTGGCCTCTAGTCGAAAAGTAGTTTACAATTTCCTCAGCTAATTGGTTAATCTAGCTTCACAGGTATCCAATGAAGAACTAGTATCTATGGGCAGGGTTAGTCAGCTGTGCTGCCTCAGCACAGAACCCATAATACCACCATGCACACAGCTGACTAAACAGCTGCCAGCAACAGTCCCGGTTGGCAAGGAAACCAGAGAACTCCTCCTTATAGGAGATGGTAATGGAAGAGAACTGCAGCAGCAAAGCCCTTTATATTTATATGCCATGGAGTCAAGCGGTTTGCACGTACAATGCTTCATAAATACAAACCTAATTGCCAGACGTGTTTGCTATCTGTTCACACTTACAGAAGGCAAGCAGCATATGACAATGCCATATTCACCAGACATGTAAACCGAAATCATATTTACAAGATCACGACCCAACAACAAAACACCTAACATTCTAATAGATGCAAATATTTTTCTGCATTTGTCTGTCCTCCTTTTGCACAAATGTTAATGTACTTCCATCCATCGTAATCATCAAGTGAAAGGTGACAATTCGCAATAGGGTCACGGTCTGTGCCATACAACCAGATTCCATAATCATTTGCATTTTCCACTACAATCTTCCACCTGGGAGTTATACAGGTCACAGATGGACTATATTAATTACAAGGCCTAAAGAAAGCAATCCCTTACACCATATGAAGGCAGTCCACCTGTTGGGATTGCTATACACACTTCCTGGTGACAGAACAAAATACATAAAAGGTTGTAAACAATAATAATTGGAAAAAAGTCTCTGGAAGCCAAAAGCACATAAGCAATGTCACAACAACCGACACCCCTGCTAATGGCTATGAAAGTTCTCTAAGAGAAACAGGCTTGCATACAATCGCAGCCGTTATACAAGCGGCGTTTTGTCGTTAGAGCTGGTTAAACCCATGCACAATGTCACTCGTCTACTAATTTAGTTCCACAAGTTAAAAAAAAAAAAAAAAAAAAGAAGTGAAATTCTTACAAGCGTTTAGAGCTGTGGAACACTTCAGTGGTGCAGAGTAAAACTCATTTCCACTTTTATGCCAAAGAAGGCAACTAAGGACGGAGCACAAGGGGATTCAGACATTGCTTCACAGTGTATTAATAGTATGTGAACTAAAAATACAGGCTCAGCTTCAGTGTTGGATGCACAGGGCAGGAAATACAACACTGAAAAAAAAGTTTCGTTCCAGGGTCTACTGTTAAGGTTCTTTAGTAAAATAAAGAAACTCAGAATGATAACCATTAAGAGAACTGTGCCTGTAAAATGCTGCTAACCTATAAGAACACAAAGAGGTGTCGCACTCTAAAACACATACCCAGAGTATTATTATTGCTGTTGTTATGATTGTTATCCAATAGATCAATCCAGACCACAGCACTGCACAAATGTGTAGTCTCACACAATTATAAATGCCCAATATCCGAAATGAGCTATTTACAAAACAAAGTGAAGACCGAGAGAGCAGGTATTTGTGAGTTCCCCTGAATACAAGCATCCAGCAAGTATGAGGCTTAGGACATCTTATTAATGAGACAGCACAAGGAGGGTCATCGAGCCAGGCCAGAGATAAGCGCAGGTCTATTGATATAGTGAATTTTGCAGGACACATTCTTACAAAACAGGGACATGCAAATAAGTGAACTCTGTGTTTACCAAACTTACACCCGTGCAAAGGGATATCAGCCTGAGACGTAATTAGATTTCAACAAATTAGGCACACTTTTGCTTACCCTTGCTTTCTTTTAAGTACAGTGCCCATTTACCAAATATTTCACAATATGGGAATTTAAGTTTAGCGCTTTCTTCATTTATGTGCCTATTAAAGAAATAAAAAGTCCACCAAAACAAAACTCAAAGCTCCAAAGAAACCCAAAAAATTTACACTAAACAGGGTGAAAACGTTATTTTTGTGTTTGTCAAGCTCATAGTGTGAATGTGTGTAATGAGAAACAAGTTTAGCCAATTTCTTAAAGTTAAGCAGTTCTCCTCGGTGACTGATTACAGAAAGCGTGCCAAGCGGTCCTTAATTGCCTGGTGATACACTGGGTTCATTTAAGGTCTGAACTAAACACAAGGCCTGATGCTATGAATAGCTGAACAGAACACCATCCACAAGATGAAAGATAAAACAGAGTTATCAGGGTTCTATTACTATTCTAACTTTCCAAAACATTCCACAGGTTGTAGTTAAACTGCGCAATCATCCTAATGAACCAAATTAGATATGTTCTGCATGGCTCAGTCAAAAGGAAGAAGTGTATGGAAATATATTTTATTTATTTCTACAGACTTCTAATAAACAGCTCTTGGAATAGTGGTTAATCTAGTGGGTCTTACCACTGCATAGTTTTTATCTGAACTATACTTTGTTTTTACAATTTATACATGTCCAAATAGTAGAAATGTTTGACAAATTACAGGAAAATTTGCCTTTTAAAACCACTGCAAAAGGCTGTATTAAAAAACGTGTTTAAGATGATATTTATGAATGGGGAGGTTAGAATACACATTCAAACATTGTTTGATGCCAAGTTAAATCTATACAAAAAGCTGCTAAATTGTAAGGCAATGACGAGAAAAAATCTTGTGGTGCGCTTTTTCCTGTCATATACAGCAGGAAAAACAAGCAAAATTTTATGTGAACCTCTATGGGGTGCACATATAGATCTCCCAAAAAATTTGTGGAGTTAGCTTCGCATCACAAATAACGCCGCTGTGAAGCTAATTGAATCGGGCCCTAGATGTGCAAGCTAAATAGGTTACATCCAAACAGTCAAATCCTAAACACGACAGACTGCACAGATCACTAATATTGCAGCATGATCAAATCAAAACAACTGCTTATATTTACTAAAAATCAATTAGAATAATGATATCCATCACACAAGTGGTATATTTAGGGCAATCAGATCAGTCTCTTCCAGCAACAAAACATACTCAGTGTGACAAGATACTGTATGGCCAGCGTTTTAAACTCTCAATGAATCAAGTGATTTAACAGAGGCGCATCAGGATGCACTTTCACCATCGGCAGAAGAGGATTCCTCTTCACCCATCAGTCCAGATGCACAACATGCACCAGATGCAATTAGAAGGGTAGGTGTGATGATATTCTGATTTAAAAAAAAAAAATCACAGCAATTAATGTATTTGTGCATAACAAACTGTATCTGTGTATTACCAATGGGTCAGAAAAGACCTACAGGGACACTCCAAATATATTTGGATTTTTACTATACCAGTTTAATTAGCAAACTGAAAATAAAAACAAATAGAAGAGGCGCTGACTAGCCAGATTTAGAGGAACATCACACCGATCATGTGACGAGAGTTGCCAGATGCACACCACACGCAGGACGTTTTATGCAACACTGTGCAATTGTAAACATACCACTGAGAACCATCCAGGGCAGTTCCTATTTCTTCCTGTCATGTCAGGCCATCAGTGCTTTTACTTTGTGTCACACCTATACACAGCTGTCATGAACCGGGAGGTAAGTTACAACAATGATGCATCAAACCTTCCGACAGTGAGAACAGTCATCTAAAAAGTGTTGAAAATGGTGGTAGAGTAAGAGCACAACTCCTGAACTACCACCAGGGGGCATGTATGTTACAGATGGCAAAGGTCCTAGATTAGGTCAGGTCAACTTGGGGTGTCCATTAACACTAAAGCACAGGCATAGCTGCTGTTACCTTGCAAAGGCTATTGGGACACAAAAACCTGGGGAAACAGGTTCAGCAACTATGTGCTACAAGGTGGCAAACAGGAAGGTTTAGTATGTATCATAGAAATCTTATGGCAATCACTGCTATATTCTGTTTTCACTAATAATTCAGTTACAAACATAAATAAACCAATTTAAAGCCTAAATATGTACCATAAGAATGACATTTACCAGTATTATGATATCCCAAACCCTACATTTCAATGTTTACACTAAACCAAATGAAAGGGAAAAATTAGCTTCTTGCATGAGATCAGGGCCACAAGCATCAGAAGTGATCCAATAACACTCAATCAGGACCCAAACTTTAGTAGCCGCAACACACCCACCTACTACCCCATATCTACATCATAGGGAGCGTGACAACGGATGAGATTTTGTAGGTGACTTATTCTAGCCCTAACATGTAGAAGCATAGGTTATTATTGCCTAGTCAATTCATTTCCTTGTATATGATCAGAGAAATTTGGCTACGACCTTCTTCCAATACTTTAGAGGGTTGAGAAAATGCTATACTAAAATGGCAGATGACAGAAAATACCATGGTATTAATTAACAGGGTGTCATAACCTCCCACGAATTCAACTTTGTCCCTCTAAATATGTTCTCTAAAAGGGATTGGACATACGGGTTATAGTCTTAATGAATATACAGATTTATATGTTCCTTAAACAATCAAACCAAGGATTTCTTACATATAAATCAACATTTCAAGGCCCTTGCAAACTCAAAAAGCAGCAAATTAAAATGAGACTGCTAATATATAACAGCGATCCTAGTGTGATGTTATAGCACAAACGTCTGCAGATCCCTTCTACCACAACTTCTCTAAATACCAACCACCAATTGTCATATGACCTCGCTTAAATGCTCATCCACAGAACAGTATAACACAAAGGACAACTAGTTATATGACTACACACATCCACAATGTCACTGCTTACACAACTTTTGTAAACTAGAAAAATATGTTTGCAAACAGCAATAAAGTATTTAATCAAAATACTCCCCAGTAAAGCTAAAAATAAACTCAACATCGTCTTCATAAGAGTTAGCGATTGACAACAGCTTTTTGGAGCTATATTAAGCCAACGTGCATTGTTTCGGTGTTGTGGAGAAACAGGTTGATTAGAGTTACTGGGAGTTCCAGCAGCCCTGCATGGGTCACCAAGCAGACCAGCTCAAAACAAGGTGTACACGGCATAAAGCATAATTAGGCTTTACAGGCTTCCATGACAACATCACAAGGACCAGTAAGTCTTCCTGAATCATTCCTACATGCAAGAAGTCACTCCCTTAAGTTTACAGAGCTCCCTTCATCATCTGCACCACTCGATTATGGAGAAGCAATGTCTCTCTCTACCAGCAGCTGCAGAAGAACTACAACTTCCAGCAGACCGCTCTGAGACTTGCAGTCCCCATCCAGCTGCTGGGGACACCTGTACTCCCCCTAAGAACTTTCTATAGCTTGGTGGTGGGTGGAATGAATGTTGCATGGAGGAGGCCGGAGGATACTTATCACAGTCAGGGAACAGGGGAGGGATACCAACTTCTGGAAGGCTTCTTGTTGCAGTGGGAAGGAGGCAGGTAACACACGGGATCCTTATTTCCCCATTCCGTCTGTAAGGCGGCCAGCATTCTCTGAGGGGGCACCTCTTCAGAGCTGGATGTGATCACCATGGGTGACTCTAAACACAAGCCCCGATCCACGGAAGTCCGAGCGGCTGCTGGGGGATAGACAGAGGAGGAAGGCAGGCGTCCACACTCATAGATCCATGCTTAGCCCCACAAGGTAAATTACAGCCACAAACAAGGGAGGGGTGTATTACAGACAGTCCAGAGGCCCAGAAATATTTTTAGGGTGTGATAATCCAGTCATCGGCTGTGGAGGAACCCTGTTACACCGAGTGCACTAGGCCGGTGGTGGCGGGGGAGGGAGGAAGGCAGGCCCCTATCTTAGGGGAAACATGCTGCCGAATGGGGGCGGACAGCCAAGGCACGAATTGGGGGGCCGCTACGGAGCCCTGGGAACCAGATGAAGGTGAACGCGGGTCATGGAAGGTCACGTCCCGGCGAGCGGCGGAGGTCCCGGGCAGTCACCCAGCCAGGAAGGGGGGGTGGGATGGGTGGTTGAGGAGGCCTGATCCGGATGACAGGGGGAGGGGGCCCGTTGCGGAGGAACGACTCCTGGTCTCGGCACGATCCCCGGCTATGAACTCCAGGCTCTCCCAAGTCTCAGGCTCCACACCCTGGGATGTACCACTGCGGCCACAGGCAGGAGGAGGAGAGGGGGGAGGAGCGTCACAGACACAATAATAAGCCACTTCCTCAGGCCCCGCCCCGCGTCCCCCACCACACACACCTCCTCCCCACCGAAGATCGAGCAACTGCGGGCCGATAGCCTTATAGAAAGAGCCCCGGCCGCTGTCACCTCCCACAGCTTCAAACCATTTATAGTAACGCAGGCGGCGGAGGCGCTGGGTCAGGAGGGGGCGCGCTTCCGCCTCTGTGCTCGTCTCCGACGCTTCCGTTTCAAAACGGGCGGGAAAAAAAATTCCCGGCCTGAGCCCTGTATCGCCGCCTGAGGCGGGATTATCTATGTGTGAAGAAGAGGCGGCGGCGGCTGTGCTGGGCGGGAGGCTTAGTACGGCCGCTCCCCGGCCACACAGAGCGGCTGCCCATTACACGGTCTGGCGTAGCCGTGCTGGGAGCTCCAGAGCTGCCCTGGCCGCTGAGCTCGGGGAGCCGAGCTGTGTGGGCGGTGGAAGAGAGAGGGGGAGGGGAAGGTGGAGGAGGGTTTTGTTCTAACTGACAGAGACATGTTTGATTCTGCTGAGTCACCCGCCCGTCTCTGAGGCACTCGGCGGACGTGTCCAACTGCGGGGCGGGCGGGAACGAGAGAGTGTGAGGAGAAGGGGGGGAGGGAATCGCCAGCGCTGCCCCAAGCTGCGCCAACGCCTTAGCAACAACGGGCTGATTGGCTGGCGCGCACAGCGGGAACGAGAGGAGGTGGCGCGCCATTGGCTGACGAGCAGGGTCAGGGACGCTGATTGGCTACATTCGCAGGGACTCCGTGAAGCAGCTGATAAAGCAGCAACTGAAACAAGCGCAACCATGGGGGACTATGAGAGCAGAATCAAATCTGTACTTAGTGTATACTGCCCTCCAATAAACACACTATATAATACACAGTATACTACTCTCCAGTAAACACTATACTTATATACAGCCCTCCAATAATCAGTATATAATGTACACTGCCCCAACACTATATAAATACACTACCCTCTAACTATATATAATGTCACCCTATAAACATTGTGTATACAACCCTCCAATATACAAACTATATAACGTACACAGCACATACTGCCTTCCAATAAAACTATATAATGTACACTGTTCTCCTATACACAGTGCATACTGCCTTCCAATAAAACTATATAAAGTACACTGCTCCACTATACACACATAGTATATACTTCCATCCAATAAACAAATGGTATATAAGGTACACTATACTCATACATTATGTACAATATGCATACATTCCAAAAACAAATGCTATGCAGTATACACTCCTATATAATATACCCTCCAATAAACACACTATATATAATGCACAATGCCTTCCAATTAAAAAAAATTAATATATAAACAATGCACTCCAATAAAAACATATATAATGTATACTGCCCAAACTGTATTTAATGTACACAATCCTCCTATACACAGTGTACAATATACACTGTCCTACACATTTATACACAGGACAATAGAGCGAGTGAGATAGATATAGATAGATATATATATATATAGATATAGATATATAGAGAGATATAGATTATAGCTTAAATTATAAATTGACGTAAAAATTATTGTATATACATTTACTGTACATGTACTTGATAACTGAAGAAAGGTTCTCCAAAGACTGTATTGAGCTGTCAAATCATTCCTGCAAGGTAATTTTAAAGAACTATCACACAAAGAAACCAACATTTCTATCAAAATAACTATTCAAGAATGGGTAAGTAGAGTGGGAAGGGAGTCTTAGGGTCAGTGTAATGGAAGGGGAGGAATGGCCGATTCGAGGAAAAGAATGGCAGTTAGGTGAGTGTGTGAGAGGAGAGTTTTTGAAA
>WWET01002957.1:110380-122526 GCA_011038615.1 Limnodynastes dumerilii | reverse complement strand
AGAGGAAGAGGTTCATACGCTGGTCCAGACTTTGAAAAAGGGCTGAGTGCAGCCCGAAATGCGTAGTCCCAGGACCGACCAGCTGATCTCTGACATCATCACCGTGGGCCGAGTGGAGAGACTGCATGCGAATGCCATACACCCGGGTATACCATCTTGTGGCAACAGCGTCTTCTCTTCTGTTCTTCTGCTTCCTGGTATGACGTTTTTGATCCTTGTTTTATGTGAAAATGTGGAATGTAAGTTAATAACAGTGTTTTTCTTTTATTCCTATGTTCGTGATTTATGGAATGGATATGGTCCTCTGAGGAATCTACTACAACACCACCATTGATACCTATTTCGACTTTATTTATTCATTTACATATCCCAGGTTTTCTGGGATCTACAGGCTTCAGGGGTTCTCAGTATTGATATATTCACCTACTTGTTGATATATTTACTTACCTGCTTAGAGTCTGACACTCCCCCCACCGTTGTGAAATACCCAGCGCCGCATATCTACCAATATATATCTTTGGGTAAAAAAATGTATTTGAGATGTTTGTGTGACAGACTTAAAGAGATTCCTTAAGTCAGTAGAATGGCTTTTAAAATAGTCAAGGGTCAAATAATTCAGGGGTAATGATTAAATGATTAGCTATTATTATTGGCCCATTCTTGCACCATACTTTAGTTGTAAGCAGGTGTTTAATGAAAAAGCACTCTTTATTTTCAGAGTAATTGACCATTCTGCTAGATGGCGAGACGTTATATACCACTCCAGTTGGTGCTTGTGTATGGTGATTTTAGGTTTGTG
This sequence comes from Limnodynastes dumerilii, assembly GCA_011038615.1. Classification (NCBI taxonomy): domain Eukaryota; kingdom Metazoa; phylum Chordata; class Amphibia; order Anura; family Limnodynastidae; genus Limnodynastes; species Limnodynastes dumerilii. The sequence goes on along the minus strand of WWET01002957.1, from coordinate 121,727 downwards.
TGTAGATACTTGGCCATAGAAGCCAGACAAACTGTTATTTATGGCTACCAGAGGAAGTTATGAACTTCGGGCCAGATTTACTAAGCTGCGGGTTTGGAAAAGTGGAGATGTTGCCTATAGCAACCAATCAGATTCTAGCTCTCATTTTCTTTTTGCATACTAGAGAATGTCATCTAAAATCTGATTGGTTGCTATGGTTAACATCTCCACTTTTCCAAACCCACAGCTTAGTAAATCTGGCCCTTGGTGTCCCGGTCAAGGACAGGACCTTATTCAATACCCATCTGTTGTATTACATGGGTTCAACCAAGTTGATATTGCTTTTAGATGGTTCCAATGCACTATAACAGCATCTCAACCATTCAGTTGTTGGAACGGAAAGCTTCTTAGAATGGCTCAATCACGCTAACATTTGATTATAAAGTTTGCATGGCTATATGCTTGATTTAACGCCCCTCTACGCAATGAATGCTGGCTTAAACAGCCAATTGTAAGCAATATCCACATAAGTGCAGAGCATAAGGACTTATCCTAGAGCCTCATTTTTAGATTACATATTTCAAGGTTTAATACGTTTGTGTTGATTTCACCACTTACGATGGTGGCGGAAAGCCATGAGTTCTGCCCTTGCACCTATGCAAATTGCGATTGCACAGCGACCCTATAGTGGATCTATGCAGACAGAGGTCTGCTCGCAAGTCCCTATTAAAGCTGGATCCAATCCAAAGATGGGAATTAGTGCAAAGTATTACTGAGCAGTAAAAACTTTAAGGCGCCACTATGGAACATCTTAAGTTTTAGGTTACTACTTTATTCACGACTTTACGTTTTCAAGCGCCACAAGACCTGATTGACTATCCTACTATGAATTTAAAACACGCAATACACGAAATCCAGCTCAGACCAACTTGCTTACCTAGCTTTCAAATTGACGCCGCTTAAATTGGCCACCACCCTGGAGCTATGGCATCTCGGCATTAGCCAAAATGGCCAATGCCCGGTGTCAGATATACTGCCCCTGTGGCTCTCAAAGGCAAATATTACTCTCAATGCCATGATCACTACACCTGAATATAATATATTTGCTATTTAATTATTAATAAGCTCTAAAACCCAGGAAGCAGGCCATTATTACTAATTAATTTCTAAGAAGTGGTTTAAAAGTAGCATTAAAAATGCAAAGCAACAATTATCCTGAGGAACTTATAAATAATATAGGCAATTATAGGGGTCATCCTTGCCAGTGGTCAGTGTGTATTTTGCTATAATCATTTATTATACATTTATTTACCCATTTATACCTTTATTTACCTATTTATACCTTTATTTATATATTTATTCTACCCATTTATACCTTTATACATTAGACCCATTCATTACACCTTTATTTATACATTTATTATACCCATTTATACATTAGACCCATTTATTTACCCATTTATAACTTTATTTATAAATTATACCATTTATTATACCTTTATTTATAAATTATACCATTTATTATACCTTTAATTATACATTTATTATACCTATTTATACCTTTTATCTATACAATTATCATGCCATTTATACCTTTATTTATACATGTATTACACCAATTTACTACATATTTATACATTTACTGATACACTGAGTATACCATTCATCATGCTTATTATATTACTATGGCAGATAATGCAATATATTGTGAGGGGGTTGACATGGCTAAGGTGCTATTTCTAGGGCTACATGTGGTGTTATACAGTCACACAGCAGCACACAAGGCTCATACACAGCGACAGAGCCCCTATATGGCTGACTAAACTCCCTTCCCGCCCTCTCAGCTATGTGACGTCCTTCACATACAAAATGTCCGCTCCACAGCTGCCCTAGTAACAGCCGCCCAGCCAATAACAGAGCGAGCTGCCTTAACCGCTCCCCGCCAACCCCGACTCAGCGACGCATGACCCCGCCCCCTCAGAAAAAATCCAACCCCCACACCCACCAATACCCAGAACCACAAAGTCACATGCACAGACCGCTGAGGCTAACAGGACGTATGGTGACGTCAGCACGTAGACTGCTACGTGCACGTTATGCCCTTCTGCCGTGCCCTTAGTTGCTGGGCTGGACTTCCTGCTGTGTAGCCGCACTTCCGGTCTCTGTAAGCAGTGACATTGAGCGGCTGGGAAGACTGTAAGCTTGAGGTGAGAGGCCGAGGTGGTCAGTCTGGGCTGCGGGAGATGGCATCCAGCCTCATGGGGGGCATGCTTGGTAGTGGGGGGAGGTGTGAGCGGGATATGAGGCTCTCCCACTGTGTGGAATGGTGCTGAATGGCTGTGACAGGCTGGTGGGTATATTATATTGCAGCCAGGCCTCACATTTATGTCACCTCTAGGTCCAATCAGTGTATGTGTGGTCAACTACATGTTCTATGGCCATAGAGGGGGATTTTATATTATTCCTACCCTTTAGACTGGGGCTAGGGGGTAATTATAGTACTACCACCCCCTAGACTGGGGCTAGGGGGTAATTATAGTACTACCACCCCCTAGACTGGGGTAAGGGGGTATTTATAGTACTACCACCCCCTAGACTGAGGCAAGGGGGTACTTATAGCACTACTACCTCTTAGGCTTTGGCAGGTGGCGTTTATAATACTAACCCCTAGGCTTTGGCAGGGGGACATTTTAGTACTACCACCCCTTAGGCTGGAGCAGGGGTTATTGCAGATTTAGGAAATATTATTGCAATGTTATCTGTTGCATCTATTAAAGCAAAATAAGAAATTGCATGAGGCTATGTGAAGAAAGCACATTTTAAACCTCTTTACCTTGAAATCTTTCCATTACTCCTCACCTGGCTGCAGATTTTTGCATAAGGCCAGTCTGTAGAATATATCTCCATTTGTTGCATTATAAATGCTATAACACTTGCGAATGAAGCCTTTAATGAGGAAGCAGAAACTCTTAAGGTGACTATTGCCAACGTTTTGGACATAATTGATTGAATGTCATCTGGTTGATTAAGTAGTTTATGTAATTTTATAGCTGCTTTTTGCAAAGGATGCCTTTGTGTCAAAGGTATTCACAATTCTATTAACTAGGGGAAATGCAGTACATATAGGGCCTAATTCAAATGACTGCGAAGACAGGTAAATGCGCGTAGTGTGCTTATTCCTATCTATTACGGTAAAAAAGTGCAGATTTTAATATGTACCTCTGAGGTGTGTAATAAAATCTTCTATGTACATTCAAACAAATGACCACGACCAGGTGTCATGGGCTATTCAATCAGGCCCATAAAGTCTGACTTATGACACATGGTCCTAAAAAGCATAGTTTACTAAGCTGTCCAAATAAAATAAAAATGAAGTACATTTTGGGGCTGTATATGTAATGTAACTAGATCAGCGTGCAATCCAATTAGACCTGGCCTTTGGAAGGAAAACATTTATAGTTTTATTCTCTACATAATTGTGGGAGAAATTGTAAAGTAAATAACTTTTCTCAGACAAATAAGGAGAGTTTAATCTCTATCCTATCTTATTGGAAACTAAGAAGGTAGTTTTCAGTCATTGTTAAATGTATTGACCGCTAGAAATTGACCTATAATTTATTAAAATAACTTAGCCAGTTAATAACTTTACAATTGTACATGTGTAGTTTACTTATTACGTTTTAGACTTGTTGTTCTGGATCCAGAAATCCGTGCGTTTTCCGTATGTGCGGGGATCTATCCGTCCACACGATTGAGGAGAGTAAACTCCTCTCTTGTGCGGGTAGTTGTGTGACTTACATTGCCATAGGGCTGCTGATTTTCTAATACATACCTAATACCTCCTATACTGTATCATTTAAATGCTTCCTCCCGTCCACTTTGGCGAGCACAGCGGAAGCACAGACCATTTCTACTGAAATGTCATTGTACGGAACTAAGTTCCGAACGATGGTAGGTAGGTTAGAGTTACGTTAGCAACATTAACGTGACATCCGGAGAGCACATGCTCCTATCAATTCAACCCACCTTGCGTATGTAAGTGGGCTATCGGGAGTAACTCTGGGTCCAGACCATTGTTATTAAAGCTCTACACCTGGCTTGCCGAATTAAACCTAAGAGCACATAGGGCGTCCCAGGAATTTCGCAGGTAATTAATACGTTTTGTTGAGCTTTGAGTATATGTATGTGACCTACTCATTATAAAGCTAGATTGATATATTTCTGTTTTTGACAGGCAAAATGGCAGAAGATATCAAAACTAAGATTCAAAACTACAAAACCGCTCCTTTCGATGCTCGCTTTCCTAATCAGAACCAGACCAAACATTGTTTCCAGAACTACCTGGGTAAGTCCAGTCTTTTCTCTCTTGTCTGTGACTTTGCCCTTAATCACCTCCATGCTGGGGCAAAATACGACCTGGGTGCATCATTGAGGCCTACAAGGGGAATCCACCTACAATAACAATACTGAGAATCTCCCAGCTCATTTCTGGTATTTTGGCATCCTGTGAGACGCTGACATGACCTTAGGCCTGTCATTGTCCTAGAGACTGGCCCAAAAAGAGACAGTTGAAGGGTAGCGTAGGTGGAAAAGCAGGGAATGAGTGGCGGCTAGAGAGGACTCTGGGTGACGCTTCTGTCAGGCCGTGTTATGCTGTACTTTAAACTATTCCCCATTTTGGATCTGATTTTGTCCGGCATGCATCCCAGCTCAGAACTCATTCTGCATTATACAAACTTAAAAGCATTGACGCATTCCACAGGAGGGGTCAGGATTGTATTACAATGTACAAAATGGGTGTATCGCATTGTGTACTGTAACAGAATTCCACACCACCGCGATTTGACCTTCGCTCGAGTGGGGAAGCGTAAAGCACTGCATGGTCATCGTAAGTTAATTGCCGCCTGGGGAGTGGTTAGCGGGCAATTGTACAGATGCATTAATGTCGCAGCCCTGTGATTGCAAATCCCTGCATGTCCAATAATCGCAGATCTGCATGCAAACTAAAACTAAGTTGGTATCCTGTCCATAGTTACTACAATTATTAAAAAGCTGCAAATCTCTATTCTAGCCATAGAAGCCAATCAGATGTTATCTTTCCAGTGTATGTAACCCTATGAGAGTATACATGTGATTGGTTGCTTTGGCACCTGTGCTCTGTTGTTTCAATCAGCAGTCTGGGTAATAATCTTCAGTTTAGCATTGGTCCACTGCCAAAGTCTTCATTTCAATAGCTGAACCTGTGCAGCTTCCCCTGTGTTGTGGTTTTCCGTAAGCTTCCCAGGGTTTGGAATTGGGGTTAGGGTGAAGCTGGGCAGATACTGGCTGTAATTCACATGATTATTAGTCCAATTACATGATAAACAAGTGTTTGGAACGATACAGTTTGAGTTTGTACGCTGCAGTAATCCTGCCTAATTGTTGCAAAGTACACAACATCGTTTGATTGCATCTTTTAAAACTTCCCAAATTGTGCGATCGAACAACGTCACGATGTGGACAAGTCAATGTAGAAAGTGTGGTGTGTCTGGTAATCTTACCTTGCTTCAGATGATTCTCCCTCTCCCTGCTGTAGGGGTTGCTTGCTTAGGTGGCTGTGTCCTTGCAGCAGGGGGTTATGGGACAGATTCACCTAAAAAAAAAACTTTGCAGGCATTGGGGAGCTGATCGGGACTTCAGATGGAAGTAAAAATCTCAGCGTGTACGCAGCTTTACTGTAATGTCGAACAAACCTGTCGTCATTACAATATTCGATCAGGCAGGAGTCGCCATGACGCAGTATTGCAAATATCTGTTCAATGAAAACTGCTGGAATTTCAGCACCGGCATGTTCACTGTCAAAAATGAGGGCGTCGGGATAGCAAACCTCATCTGATGAGAGCGTAAATACAGGGATTTTAGTGAAGTTGCTGCTTATATGTACTGGAGTGGACTGGATCCTGTCCTGTGGTTGCTACTCTGGGCAAGGGGATGCCACTCACAAAGAAGGAATTCTGCCACCAGAGACCCAAGAAACTTCTGCTGCGTCCTTGACTTTTGGCATTCCACCTGTTATAAAACTTCTACTTCCTGCTTTGTGTCATGATGTGAGCCTCACCTGTCACTCTCCAGGTGTGGTAAAACTGACTCCCAGCATCCTTTGCCAGGTACCTGCTGTGCCCACTCAAAGTATGCTGAAAGTCGTAGTTTCACCATACCCAGAGAGGCATAGGTTGGACAGACCTGCCATTGGGGAACTCAATTATAGGGTTCGTGATGTATTGGCAAAGCTGTCAATGGTCTCTCATTCAGATAATTGCTCCACATGCTTATAGCTTGCTTGAGATAGTTATTCTGTAGGAAGTTCCGTTATAAAGGCGTTGCTGTCGTGGCTGTTTCAGTGTCGGGGTATCCCTATTTGTGAGCCAGGGGTGTTCAGAGAGATAAGCACTGCAGAGTTGACATTGGTTTTGGTGGTAATCTTGTGTTCTTTTCTAGATTTCCATCGCTGCGAGAAGGCCATGAACGCCAAGGGCAAAGACGTCTCTCCTTGTCAGTGGTACTTTCGCGTCTACCAGTCCATGTGTCCCTTATCATGGGTAGGTGTTGTCATCCAGCAATGTATCCAGATGATACTCTGATCATAATACTTGTACATAAAACATATAGGATGCTTAAGTATTATCTTTTCCCTTTATAAGGACCCACACAATTTTCATAGCACTGTACCGTATAACAGAACACATAACAAACTGCTAAACAATTAACAAAGTGCATAGCAAGTGTGCAAAGAAAATGACAAAAAAAAGTTAAATCAAGTAAAAACGGGCCTTTGCTGTGAGCGAAGCTGCTAGGTATGCATTAACAAAGAGATGTGTTATATGGGCATGTTTGAAACTTTGCAGGCTGGTTATAGTCTTCGTAAGAGGCAGAGAGTTCCATAGGAGAGAGGCAGCACGGTAGAAGTCTCATACTAACTCTAAGGCTTGGGGACACACTGGGGCTTTTCAGCAGATGTTGTTTTTAATCACACAATCAAAAGAGCATTTCAGCAGATATCTTATCAGTGTGTGCTGTCCAGAGATGCTCAAATATTTTGAAACCGCCTGTGATCTTTTGGAGCCCCTAATATTCCAGATCAACCACAGAAAGATATCTATTACTTTTTGCAAGTGTGTCCTGTGTCTGAGGAGATCTTTGGACAGTACATACTGGTGAGATATCTGGGGAAACGGTCTTTTTATTGTGTTATTGGAAAGATATTCTGCTGAAAAGCCCCAGTGTGTCCCCTGCTTAAGGGTGGAGCCAAGGAGATGGTCGGACAAGTAGCAAAGTGGGCGAGAGGTTGGGTGTACTGGGGTCCGGTCTGATACGAAGGATGCGGCCAAGTAATTAAGGGCTTTGACTATAAGGATCTTTAACTGGATTCTATAGTGGAAGGGGATCTAGTGAAGCAATTGGCAAAAAGGAGAGGGAGAAGGTGGATGACTCCAGATGTTGTAAAACTACAAGTCTCATCACGCTGTTAGCTAGGAATTGGCTATGCCAATGCAGTCAAAGCATGCAGGGAGTTGTAGTTTTGCAACATATGGAGAGCCACACATTGACCAGGCCTGCTTTAAATGGTGTGTAGTTGTAATTGGAAGGATTTGGAGATGTCAGGGGTGAAAGAAAGCATAGAGGGCAGGGCATTATGCTACAAGCTATTTATAAGAACCTATGTTCATAAGTCTGTGGAGTAAACTTGCATTAGATGTCGTGAACAACATGCTGTGGTGTACTATGTGGCCATAAAGGAAGGATTTTAATTATGGATTAAACTTTGTTGATGTAGTACCCTCTGATTTCCTGCAGATGTCAGTCTTGGCGCAGCTTTTAAAATATAAGTAAACGTTTTAGACTAAAAAGAGTGTACATGCTGCCCCCTTGTGTGGACAGTGTTATCTTACAGGCATTAAACCATTATAAAATAAATAGTTGGACACCGTAAATCTATTCAGTTTCTGCTGTTAAATTTGTGTATCTATTTATTAAATGCTTTGTGTGTTTATTGTTGAACCTCTTTGTCCTCATAAGGTTGAGAAGTGGGATGAGCAGAGAGAGGCGGGAACGTTTCCCGGGAAAATATAAAATGCTCTCTATGTCCGGACTCTTCTAATCCTCTGTGAAGTACGTTTTGGATCTGAATCTTCAGCTGGATAATCGTCCATGTGAATCTGTTCCTTAGTAAATTTATTTCTATGTCAATAAAAACCCTTAACACAAAAATAATCCTATGTTTTGTTTTTTACATTGTGTCTTTGAAAAAGCCAAATGAATCGAATTGTGTTTTGAATCTGTTATGTCCCTGGGAAATTCTGCAGGTGGATCTGTTTCTGTGCCACCGTTGTGCTTCAACCCGAGTCTCTTTAACACCAGTTGGTGTATTATCTGGCAGAATCTGATTGAATGGAATGGATTGCCCTCTGATATACCACCAGCCGTGTCGCTCACATACCATGTGTTGGGTTAAAAAAAAAGTTTATGAAATGGTCACGGTTACAACCAGTCTGGATTTGTCTGTCTTTGTTGGTTGGAGTCTGTGCACATCAGCTCTCATGGAATGGTCAGGAATTACATGACACACTCGTCTATCAATTGGGTTGTCTAGGTCTAAGGATCGTTTGCGCTTATTTAAAACGATTGCAAGGCAAATGTGATCGCCTTTGCCAGTGATGGAGGCCTGTTAGACAATCATAAGGATGACAATGAAACAGTCAACACCATATTGACTGTTTTCACAGTCAGCCATTATATTACCTGGAAAGATATGATTGCAAGGGCTCCAGGTCACCATATGGTTGACATTTGACCCCATGTCAACATAAACACTCTACTGTGTCCTATTCCAGTGTCCTGCTCCCATTGATACTTGCTGCTGTTGCTCACTGATAATCCTTAGTGTCGCCGCTGATTTTACTTCTTCACTCCAGTAAGAAATATATCACATGATGGACTGTCAACAGCATAATTTTCTGTCACTTGGTGATGTTGGGATAACTGAGGACCTTATGAATATTGACCTTTTATTACACACCGCTTCCTGTGGACAAAATAGCTGTCTTCACTGTTGGTTGTACGTCACTGCCTCCTTAGAGATAATAGATTAATAGATCCCTGTGGTGATCACAATATCCAATCAATCCTATGTCATACCATGTCTCTGCATCTTGAAAAAACAGGCAGTGCCTAAAAATAGTTGATTCTTTACCTTTGATCACCTCAACACAGGCTACAATGGACCTTTAGGGCTGAGAACATTTTTGGGGTGTATTTAATGATGCATCTTACGAAAGTGGTAATAATGGCTAACAACCAATCAGCAATAATTTTCTAAAATGTGCTAGAGCCGTATAAACGAGAAACTGATTGGTTGCTGCAGCCGACCTTTCCATTTTGCAGCTTTTAAAGCTTCATGAAGTATGCCCCTTCCCTTTATATTTTAAAGATGTATTGACTTGTCCTTTTTTTTTCTATTTTATTTATTTTTTTATTTGGTAGCTACCCTCGCCTTTTCCCAGGCTATGGTGAAGAAACAAAACAATTGGCTTCAGCTGTGTACCACTGTTACAGCCATTTTTATGGACTTAATGTAATATCCATCTTCTTGTATAGATAACCCACATGCAGATATTTATGTTGGCTTCTAGGCCGGACTCACACCACCGGACATATTGAACATACGTCTGTGTTTTACAGATATTTGCATGCGTAGTAACTTTTTTTTTTTTATGTAATCTATATATCGTTTTGTTATGTAGATTGCGTATATGAGGTCTTAAAGCAACAGTAAACAAGTCAACCAATCAGGAGGCAATATGAAGGAACCGGGCTGAAAACAACCCTGAACCTTTCACATTTCCACCCTTCTTTTTTGCCGGTTCAAAGTCCCGGGTCTTTTGACTGGAAGTGGCGGTTTCACATCACCACCAAATACCTGGGTTTTTGCTGAAAAACCTGGGTATTTGGTGGTGATATGAAAGGGGTATAAAAGTCTTATTTAAACCATGCTATATCATGAAATGAACATTACATTTATATACCTATGTGCATTAATATGGAAGTGAAGTTTGTGGGTGTTTTATTTTATTTTTTTTTGGATCCAAAGCATTTTCTGACTCCAGTGCATTAAATACTATTACTACTCTACAAAGCCATATCCTCACTTATTTCTAGATTTAGCACATTTCGCTATTACTACTTTACAGTGTCTGCAACTCTCTTCTACAATTAAATGCTCTCATGCCTGGCTACGGGACTTCCATGCTGCACCCACTCTCTGGAATAACCTTCCTTGTCCATTAAGACTATCCTCTACTTTCCAGACTTGCAAGAACTCCCTTAAACTCACCTCTTTAGACAAGCTGACCAACTTGAACAAATTACTGCTTAATATTTGTCTACCCTACATAAAGCCACTTTGCTATCCAGTTTTCCTTTAGTTTATATGACTACACAAACTTTGAAACTTTTCTTTCCGTACTCAAATTACCCTCAGTCACTGCTGTGTGACTGAATCATACTGAGCCATACATCCTGTCTCTTTCCTTAGCAATATCCCCTCAGTCCTGGTTATGTTTTTTATTTGAAAAAAATTGCAACATAACATCTTAAACAAACTAAAGTACACTTAAACATTAATCTCCATGTATAAAATAAAATTGGCACTTCACAGAAGGCATGAATAATTTCTCCCATAGGGAGAATGTCCATATTCTTCACAGAAGATAGAATAAAAAATAAAACATTAAATCATACATATAAATCATATATGGAGAGGATTCTTAATTCTTCAAACTAAACCTACCCACAAGCAAAGAAGAAGTAAAAGGGGTCCTTTAGCTGTATGTAAGCCACAACACTAAAATGAACATTCCATGCAAAAACAAAATCTAGAGGGGTGGACAGAAAAGAAAAGCCACAGATGGAGAAGTTTTCAGTCTTCAGCTACCCACTAAGGGGGTTTCAGGTTGCGCCAGAGCCTGGCCCACCTGAGAGCATCCATCCTCCGCCGCTCCATATCCCGAATTTTACCCACCTCGTGTAGAATGTCACCCACCACCACCTCAACAGGGAGGACTTTCTGTCGTATGGACACCTGACACCGTGCGTTCCACGTGAAGTATCTAACAACTACGCTAACTAGAAAAAGTGTGACCAAATCAAATTGCTTCCACCTCCTGTGTGCTCCGTAGACCCACTCAGGGTAACTAAGACCCGAAAGGCACGGCAGACCCAAAGCTCCTGAAACTCTCCTATAAACTTCTATGTTAAAGGGACACTGCAGCAAGAAATGGTCCATTGTCTCCACCTCCCCTGAACACTCCTCACGTGGGCAGCCACGATCATC
>WWET01002957.1:90138-103403 GCA_011038615.1 Limnodynastes dumerilii | reverse complement strand
CCTGTAGCAGTCCAGCATGGCCCAAGTTAGCTTCACTTGAGCCTGATGCTTCCCTGTTATCTTCACAGGAATCTTCATGGGCAGTATTAACTCCATACTGCCCACTGGAAGTTTCTGCTTCCCCAGTGTTAACCTCACACTGGGGTGCATTAGAGTCCATGTTAACTTCACAGGACTCTACCCTACCCACCCTGTTAACGCCACAGGGGGGGGTAGGGCCTTGCAAGGCAGCCGCATTAACTCCATGCGGGCTGCCATCCACACTCGCACAGTCCATAGGGGGGGCCTCCATAGGTGGTACTGGAGGCAGATGACACAGGCCAGGCTCGCCTCTCCCCCCAGGCTCTGTCCTTGATGGTCTGGAACTCCCCTGGCCGACCTCAGGTGGATGGTGAGGAGGGCCCGGACCAGGCCCGGCCAGGGGGCTCTCCTGCAGCCCCAGCCCAGGAAGCTCCATCAGAAGCAGGGAACTCCGTCTAGGATACAAAGCCACAGGAGCTCCACAGCACACGTCTGCTCAGTAGTAACACTGCTGTGTGACTGATCATACAGAGCAATGAGCATTGTTACCACCTATCTCTCCCGACCTCAGGTGGATGGGGATGAGGGCCCGGACCAGGCCCGGCCAGGGGGCTCTCCTGGGAAGCAGCCCCAGGAAGCTCCATCAGAAGCAGGGAACTCCGTCTAGGATACAAAGCCACAGGAGCTCCACAGCACACGTCTGCTCAGTAGTAACACTGCTGTGTGACTGATCATACAGAGCAATGAGCATTGTTACCATACACCCTATCTCTCTCTATAGCAATATCCCCTCAGTCCTGGTAGTAACCCTGCTGTGTGACTGATCATACACAGCACTGAGCACTGTTACCATACACCCTCTATGCTCTAGTGTGTGATATATAGCACTTCCCCTTATGTCTCAAACCCCAATGTCCTATAGGGCTAGCTTTACTAAAATGTGGAAAAGGAAAAGTGGAGATGTTGCCCATAGCAACCAATCAGATTCTAGCTCTCGATTTCCTATTACATACTATAAAATGTCAGCTAGAATCTGATTGGTTGCTATGGACAATATCTCCACCTTTCTGCAGTTTAGTAAATCTAGCCCATAGAGTGTAAGCTTGTGATCAGGTCCCTGTTACCCACCCAGTCTGTCTAATACCACTTAGGGCCAGATTTACTAAGCTTCGGGTTTGGAGAAGTGGAGATGTTACCTAAAGCAACCAATCAGATTCTAGCTCCCACTTTCTTTTTACATACTAGAGAATGTCAGCTAGAATCTGATTGGTTGCTATGGGCAATATCTCCACTTTTCCAAACCCACAGCTTAGTAAATCTGCCCCTTAGTCTTGTTTTATAATGAGTGGTAAAGCACTAGGTAGTATGATGAAGCTGTATAAAACTCTGTTAATAAAGGAATAGGGCAGGTAACCTTTATTGGATCTACCGTGCCTCTCCCTGGAAAGGCATGCTGGAACTTGTAGTGACATAACATATACAAAATGTGCTTGTCTTTATTCACAATGTAATCTTTATAATTTATTTTTAATTTAGGATAACAGGTTCTGTCCATCTCTGAGGCTCTTTTTACCACACCTGGAATAAGCACACCATTTTACATTCATGCATTATGTAATAAAACTTTATTTTGATCTTGTGGAAGTACATACATACAAACATACATACATGAGGAACACTTTATATGCGTTTAGCAATTTTATTTATCTTCACAGTGTAGTATATTGAGAATGTTGGAGGATGAACGAGAGAGACAAACACAGTATGAAGCCTTTTCTAGTTCATCAATGCATGCAGTGACCATCTCAGAACTCTACTGCCGCCAAGTGTGTAGACCTTGTAACTGCACCCACAAACGGTTCATGTCTGTAGATAATTTTGTACATTTGTCAGTAGTAAACTAGAGAATTAATGGTGGCTGATGCATCTCTGATATTGTGGATAAGAATTTGTTTTGATGGCTGCTCCTAAAATGATCCCCTGCATGCAGAAACCTTTCTTTGGTTCTTGTGATGGGCTTTAAGTTTAAGCAATTACTCCACAAGTGTGACTTGTTTTGTAACTTTAACATGCGTAGGTAAATGAACATTAAAGTTGCCTATGGTCTACTGGTAATATTGTCAGTGGATATTTCTGGTGGGTACAGTGTTGAGCCCTGAGATATCAGGTTCGAGGGGCAATCAAAATCGTAGGTTGATTTTTGGTAAACGAATGTACATGTGTTCTGTGAATTCCTCTCGCTGAAGATGTAGACAGTCTGATACTAGTATATAGCCCTCAAACAAAGCTACTTTGAATGGAATCCAGTTTTGAAAATAAGAGGAAACCATGTTGATTGCAGGGGAGGCAAATGTCATCTGTTGCAAACCGTATTAGAGTTGAGTGATGATGTTTCCCAGCCCAAGTCTAAATAACAGTGTGATAGTAAAGCTGGTCAGTATCTGTGTGCAATAAGCAAAAGCAAAGTATTCTTGGAGGGCACAATCATTCAACCATCATGTTAACACAGTAAATACATGTCTAGATTCATATTGTTGTCACTAATATCCCTTCAGCCCACATGTGTGTAGGCCGTGGGGGATACCATCACATCCAGGGTTGCCAAGCGGAGGTAAGGAACAGAAGCTGGTATTGGGGTGGGACTTAATGACATAATTCATACAAATCTGCCCATCTATACTACTATTCATAGTAATACTTGGGGATGGGGCGGGCCTTGATGACTTAACTTTTATCATCAAGCCCCGCCTACTCCTAAGTAACACTAGGAATTAGAGTATTGATAGGCAGGGGGGCAGGACTTGAGGCTTTAATTTGCATAAACTTACATTCTTAAACCCATTGCGGGAGATTTGCCGACTCTCTCAGTATATTGGGAGAAATGCCCAAATTTCGTGAGTCTCCCGGAAATTCATGGAGAGTCAACAACCATGATCATATCTAAAGAGATTATTTTGGATTGTGACTACAAATATATTTAACTACATTTCTGTAAAGCACGAGTGGAGATATTTCCCATGACAATCAATCAGATTAAGGCTTCCATTTACCAAACATTCATGAAAATTATAGCTAACATCTGATTGGTTGCTCTGGGCTAAATCTTCACTTTAGAAGATCCAGTAACTACACAGCAAAGGGGGTAATGATATTATGATCTCCTGCTTATATAAACAGGACAACAGGTCCGGCCTGATTCAGACTTAAGAAGGTGCATGAAAATAAGAGAGGAGAGTTCCTCCTGGACTAAACCATGTTGATTGCAGGGGATTCATGTTTCATCTGTTGCGAACAGTATTAGAGTTTAGAGGTGGCGTTTCTCAGCCCATGTTTAAATAACAGTGTGATAGTAAATCTGGTCGGTATCTGTGTGCTGTAAGCAATTCAAAGATATATCTCTGCATGCAAAGAATACAATTAACTGAACTCCCCCTGAAATCAACATGGTTTTGCCCAGGAGTAGCTTTCCTCTCTTATTTTAAGCTCCTTCTTAAGTCTGAATCAGGCTCGTCTTTACTTGTTATTTCTTCACTTTTTGCCACTTAGGAACCAAATACCTTTTAGCTTACTTAAAAATCGGTGACCTTTAAAATAATCTGTCTCTCCTTGTAAAAATATGAAAAATAAAGCAGACCATAGTGATCGTTGTAGCTCCTACATCATTGACAAGACCTCCAACACATTTCTGTGTATTTGGGGTTAGGTTAGTTTGCCCATGAAAGTGTGATTTTCCTCTACACAAACTCTTTTATTGGATGATTTTATATTAGGCCCATAATTTCTATATGAGTGAGGCATGAGGCACAGGAACAGCGTGTATATGGCTATGTCCACTGGTTTGCAGACAAGTGTGACAATATGGCTGACACCGCAAGGCTTTGCTGCAGAGGTTAAGTATCTCTGCGGAACATTAGACACCTCGGCGTTCTAGAAGAGGCAGCGTCCGTATATATTGCTGGCAACCAAATTCTTTACAAATCCATCAGAATGTTCCTTCTGTTCAATCGCAACCATCTAGTTTTATTTTACTAAGGTCCCCATTGGTGAGTGCTGGAGCGTCCTCTACTTCGTAGCCTTCCTGCAGGTCATTGTCCTCCGTCTGGTTGCCTTTACTGTTGAGCGACATGAGTTGCAAGGCCTCGTCGTTCTCGTTGAGCTCTGCCAACTCTTTGGCGCTGCACGTAGGCGTTGGCGTCTCGTACGTGTTATGAAACGTGTCATAGTCTACTTCATAGAAGCCTTCTTCCAGGGTGAGGACGGGCATGAAACGGTGACCCCAGAGGACTTCCCTCTCCACATAGGAGCTTCGAGCTTGACACGTCATTCCTGTAAAACAGAAGACCACAGAAGGTCATTCCTGCCAGATCTTTAGATCACTCCCTTATACCCTATAGCTGCACAGAGAATATTTCCTTGTTTACATCAGTTCCTGCCCTTGCAAAGTTTAGGGGCCAGATTTACTAAGCTGCGGGTTTGGAAAAGCAGAGATGTTGCCCAAAGCAACCAATCAGATTTTAGCTCTCACTTTCCTATTACATACTAGAGAATGTCAGCTACAATCTGATTGGTTGATTTGGGCAACAACTCCACTTTTCTAAACCCACAGCTACGTAAATCTGGCCTCAAATGACCTTCGCAGGCACAAATACCAATGAGGTGTTTATTCACACATAAGTCTCTATGAACCTTTTTTATTTGCCACAAAGGACCTGATCTGGAATGAAAGAAAACAGCCTATCTACGCATTCTAAATGCATCATTACCTCCAGCAAGCGTTCTGTGCATGCACACAGCGGTTATGCATCATAACGTGCTATTACTCACTTTAAATGTTTCTGATGGAGGGGTGTGACGACAGGCCATGCATACAGCGTATTCGTGTGCTGGGCAGGGGGAGGGATTTAAATCGTACAGATAGGGCTTGGTTAAGGATCCTAGATTACACCCCTTCCCAAAATTTGCATGGGGTGGGTGCATAAAAGTTAAGGTAGAATCCAGGGTAGGAGGTGCGTTACGAACGAAGGGAGTGGTTTTAGTTCTACTGATCAGACAGGAATCAAAAGTAGAAAAATGTTATTACGGTACGGGTATAATACAAACAGTTCCAATGGCAGCAAGGTACCCATACTGAATGCTAAATGTTACTCTCCCTGAATGTAGGGTTAGGCTGCCAGTTAGGGTTAAGCTGCTGAAAAATAATACACGTCTTTGCTGCAGTATTTAAATACACAGCCGTCGCGGGAGCAGAGCTGTCTGGAAAGCTGCCAAAAAATTTACGCGGTCACCATTTTATTGACAGGATGTTATCTGGTGAAATTTAGATCTGTACTGGAAGTCTGCTGTCCACATGAATGATTACCAAATAAGTGGAAATCCGGTTCTAAGGTATTTCCCCCCTTAATATGTTTAACCAGTGAATTACAACACATTTCTGTTGTAAAATATAATCTTTACCACTAGGTGTCAGTATAAGATCATTCTACATACAGAGGAAGCCAAGCCGTGATTTCCCCATTCCACATTGGGTTGCACATGTTCCTCTAGCGGAATTCACTGTGTGTATAAAGATCTTAAAATGGATAATATAAAGTATTGCAATAATATACGGCTATTATGGTATAGAGCAGGTCTAGCTAACCTGTGGCTCTACAGGTGTTGTGAAACTAGAAATCCCAGCATGCTTTGTCAGGTATCAGCTATGCTTATTCAGGTAAAGCATGCTGGGATTAAAGTTTTGCAAAGACACAGGCTGTCCAGGCCTGATATAGAGTAATGATTAGAGAAAGAAATATATCAGGGATAGCAGAATGAAGGAAGCTAACAAGAAGGAGTGAAAGATTATAGAATCCCATCCAACATTTAGGGATAAATTTACCAAACTGCAGAAAAGGAAAAGTAGAGATGTTGCCCATAGCAACCATTCAAATTCTAGCTGACATTCTCTAGTATGCAATAGGAAAGTGAGAGCTAGAATCTCATTGGTTGCTATGAGCAACATCTCTATTAGTAAATCTAGCCCTTAGTCATAAAAATTGAGACCAATAAGCCCAGGGTTGCCGACTGTCCCGAAACGTCTGGGAGACTACCGAAATTTCATCGAAACTACAGCCTCAAGTCCTGCCCCCTACCTGGCAACACTAGTATCCCAGTGTTACTAGGGAACGGAGGGACTTGATGATGCATTTTGTGTCATCAAGTCCTTCCCCCATTACTATAGAGCTAAAAAAAAAGGGTAGGTAATAGTCAAGGGGTGGGGCTTAATAACACAATTTGCATACATTGCATCGTTAATCCCCGCCCTACAGGGAAATCCTGAATAAGCCTCATTCTGGCCAAACATTGCCTCTTTCCCCTTTTAAAACCCTGCTTGCAGTTAAAACAATCCACTTTTATCTTCATGAATCAGACTGAGCCAACATCATCGAGGCAGCCGGAAGGTTTTCTGACTGCTATGTAGACGTTTAATGGTACTCTGAAGCCAAATGATATGTATGAGATTGTGAACTTATGTAGGAGGGAGCTATAACATTTCTGATCGTAGCTCATATAATTATTGGGAACGCAATGCTGTATGTCGTAATGGTGTGTTTTTCTCCTAGGCTCCAATAATAAAAACAATAAACCCGGATCCAGAGCATGAAAATAAGAGGAAATCAGGTGGAGATTTACATCTGGACAAAACCATGTTGAATTTCTGAGTCAGATTAATATGATTCTTTAAACTGTTATTTGGACTTTGGCCAGGAAACATCACCTCAACTTGAATATTGTTTGCAACTGTTGAAATCTGTCATCCCCCCCAATCCCCTGTGCTTCAACATAGTGTAAATATCCACTTGTTTTCTTCTTATTTGAAATCTCTGGATCCAGTTCAATCAGTGCCGTAACTTCATAGAAGTTGCCTGGAGGCAAGATAAATATTGGTAACCTTGGGACCCAAATCCTGTCCCCTCTTGTGAACCCAGGATCTTATACCCCACCACCACCCCCATAATGACCCAGGCTTACCCCCTTTCCTGTGCCCCCATCCCCCATGAAATCAGCGCAGGCTGATGGAAAGATATGCAGCAGATTTTTGATACGTTCATATTGCTAGGTGCAACCTATGTTTTATTGTATATTATATGTTGATTCTTGATCATTGACGTCTTTCTATTGCATTTTGCAAATACCCACGGGGCTCTTTGCCTTTTGCAGTAAAATATTTTTTTAAATGAAATAAATAAATTCTTTCCAGTTATCCAACCTGCTGTTGATTCTTTGTATAGGTGCCCTCATTTGTTCTAACATTATGTGGCTGGACTTCCCAGGGGTATGAAGATTGCTTGAATGTCTTCAATGAACAACTCCTCTCTGTCAAGCTGGCCACACATTCTACTGGGAACATAAGGCCGTATTCACACCTAAGAGTGAGTTAGGTACGGACAGAACTGCACCTAACTCACTCGTGCAGCCCATAACCCGCGCCCAGTTTTTAGATACCTTATGGCACTTAAGAGTGCCATAGGGCTACTTTATCTTACCATGCATAGTTTTCTACTTAAGAAGGAAACTATGCACAGAGAATGCCTCTCCCCGCCTCCCCCACCCTCCCCGGCTAATCTAAGCCAGGCGGGGGGGGGGGGGGGGGGGGGGGGGGGGAGCATGCGTTGTAGGTCATTTCGTAAACCTACACACCTAAGAAGCCGGACCTTCCTTCCTCCTTCCCTATACATTCTAATAGGATTGACACATCAGTGGATCAAATGTTCAGTAACACTAATCGCCTCAGTTATTGTCTAGTATATAGCCAGATAAGATGAGGTTATCTTTGTGAACCTCATTTATTTTTGGGAAACGTCCCTTAAATCTACATCGTCATTTGCGTGTGGGACTTCCATCATATAAATTTGACCATTCAAACTCACCTGTAGCTTCAACCATGCCTTCCAGAATGACCACAATCTCAAACTCTTCCTTCCCCAGCTGATCTTTTGAAATTTCCCAGAATGGACTTTGCTCATTAAACTCGTGACAGATAATAAGAGGAGAAACGAGGAACAGACGATCATCTCCTGTATCAAAGCCAACATTAATGTCTGTTTGGTTGAGAGGGATAAACTCTCCCTCCTTGGTTTGTTTAGACTTGATCAGTTTGGCTCTGATTGAGGCTTCTACAATATGGGAATTCCTCAGGTCTCCCACCCTGAACATCAGACATAGCTTTCCATCCCTCACGGAGATAACGGCCATATGGGAAAACATAAGGGTCTCGGCCCGTTTCTTTGGCTGGGAGATCTTTACGAACATGCAGCCCACCATGAACGCGTTGACGATGGAGCCAAGGATGGCTTGAACCAGTAGGAGAATGATTCCCTCTGGACATTTGTCTGTGATGACCCTATATCCATACCCAATGGTGGTTTCCGTCTCAATGGAGAAGAGAAATGCCGATACAAAACCGTTCAACTTGTCAACACAAGGCGTCCATGTTGAGTCCTCAATATGTTCAAGATCACCCCGGATATAGGCAATGAGCCACCAAATAAAGCCAAAGAAAATCCAAGTGGTGGTGTAGACCATGGTGAACACCAGCAAGTTAAATCTCCATTTCAGGTCCACCAGGGTTGTGAATATGTCTGTCAGATACCTGTATGTTTCCCGGACATTTCCGTGGTGGACATTACATTTGCCATCTTTCTCCACATATCTCTGCCGTCGTCTTTTCTCGGGTTCTGACACCACCATTGTACGGTTGGTAGCCACGACGGGTGGGTTTTGCGCTTGTTTTGGCATCTTGAGCCGGCGGCTTTCAACATCTCGGTCCATAAACTTGCACGTACTCATCTTGAATTTAAAGTGAGTGGAGCAATGTTACTCCGGCCCTGTTGAAACACAAATACATCACAATAAATGTCATATTGTTCTATGAAAAGCAGTTATTCACTACGAAACATATGAAAGCCTGTAGGGTTTAGTTAACTTGAAGAAGCAAAAGAAGAAAATGATAATTATTCTGGACCGTATTCACACTTAATAGTGAGTTGAGGACAGAAGTGAGGTGCGGACAGAACCACAACTAACTCACCCTTCCTGCCCTTAACCCACCCCCCGTTTTTAGGAACCTTATGGCACTTAAGAGTGCCATATGGCTTCCTTAAGTAACTGTGCGTATTTTCCTTCTTAAAAAGGAAAATACACACGGAGAAACCCTCCTCCCCCCTCCTTGACTAATCTAAATCCCTCACCCTCCCACTTTTAACTAAAACTTTCCTGAGACGGCATTAGCATGCCTCCTTCTACCTATACCACTCCATAGTCAAGCTACATACCTAACTGTTTCATAGATTGCGTAAATGACCTACAATGCACACAGAGCTTCTTAAGTGTGAATCCGGCCCTATGTTCCTTGGTTTGTTAGATTTGCAGAACTGCGACTCTTCCATTTGTCATTGGCAGCAAACAACTTTTTTGTGCATTGTCCCACACGCACCCATAACAGTACTTAACTTCTTAACTAAGCTCCACGATTTGGTGAGCAGAGAGGTTTTTGTTTTTAAATGGGCTGACCCAGAGGGATGTTTTGTGCCGGTAGTCTTTTTTTTTTTTTTCGAAAGACCATCGTACGTTAGCTGAATATAGACTGACTGCAATTGCTGACCGTCTGCATTGTAGAGTCGCAAAGAGTCTTCTGCCGAAAAGTAAGTGTTTTAGCTAACCCTACCCTTAACTTTTTCTTAATCATAATCCTTCGTTTCCTGCAGCCTTACCTACCTAACCTTTCTTTTTTTTTTTAGCTCTAACCAGCCTAACCCTAACTGTCCATGCTCCGTAGCCTAACCCAAACCCTCCATGTCCCACAGCTTAACCCTAACTTCCCCTTTTTCAGCCCTAACCTGCAGCCTAACCCTAACTGTCAATGCCCCGAAGCCATACACAAACCCTCCATGCCCCACAGCCTAAGCCTAACCTTCCCCTTAAACCCTAACCTGCTGCAGCCTAACCCTAATCTATTACCCGTCGAAACCGGTGCAGTCTGTAGCAATTGGGAGCGGGGAAATGGTTCTTGTTCCCAATAGCAATTTACTATTTTTATTTTGTTACGAACAACGATACACTCGTCATTCAGCTAGCGTCTGTATCATTTTCAAATTAGGGTTGGCCAGACTGGCAACAGCACGCTGTTTCGGCAATAGCTATTTCAACATGTACACTGCCGAAAGTTCTAATTTCAACAATCCAATATTTATGCCGAATTTTACACTCTCTGATGCCTGCTGCTCTTCTCCGGTTAATGGTTAGGTTTAGGAATGAGGAATTAGGGTTGTTGTAATGCCGAACAAACGTGGGCATTACAATAATCATATTCAGTTATACAGTTGTCACGATAATGACACTGATAGGAAAATGCTGAACAGCAAACCACAACCATCAGGACTATGTTGAACTGTAGTAGACCAATTTAATATGTGCAAACAATTAGTTAAAAAGTGATTATTTTTTTTAAAGCTCAGCTTTAAGTTAGAGTTACAATTAAAGCTGTTCAGGGTGTGGTTTGCCAGTCCGATGTGTTTATTTTGAAGACATCAGAGTCTAAAAGCAGTCACTTTGTGTCTGCTGCAAATTTAGAATGAATGGATTTAGAACGCTGGAAACCTGCATTAGCAAAAAAGTAGATTTTCCCCTATCCCCAACCCTCTTACTAATCCTCACCCTAACCCTCCCCTTCTATCACCTTAACCTTAACCCTCCATCTCCCATAGCTTAACCTTAACCCTTCATCTTCCAGAGCCTGACCCTAACCTTAACCTACTATCTCTCACAGTCTAACCCTAACTCTCAATCTTCTGAAGCCTAACCCTAACCCTTCATCTTCCAAAGCCTAACCATAACCTTAACCCTTCATCTTCCAAAGCCTAACCCTAACTTTAACCCTCTATCTCCTGCAGCTTAACCCTTCATTTTCTGAAACCTAACCCTAACCCTCCATCTTCCGAAGCCTAATCCTACTCCTTCATCTTCATCTTTTGGAGCCTAACCCTACATTTCTGGAGCCTAACCCTAACCTTCTATGTGCAGCGGCACTATCCTCACCATCCCCAAATGCCGCCACAGCCCATCCCCATTCGCTATTGGGAAAAGCTAAACTGAGCTTTTCTATAGAAGTTTCCGTTCCCCATTCCCACTGTAAAAATTCGAAATAGAAATGTGTTCAGAAACTGATACAGCCGCCATTCATTTTTTTAAATATGGCCGTTCGGATCGGCAACCGCATCCCAGCTGTTTAGTATTTGTTTGCAATAAGTTAAATCATCCATATCTTTCCCTGCATGCGAAACAAATGAATTATTTTGCTTCACCAGGGGCAGAATTGCACCTTTCTTTGCAGTCTGAATGTGTCTTATATCCTAATTTCTTATTTTCTAAAGACAATTCTGAAAATGAGCTGACGATTTGTGAAACAACACTGAACCGCACCTCACTCGTTCAGCCTATAACCCGCCCCCCGTTTTAGGTACCTTATGACACGTACCATAGGACTACCTTATCTTACCGTGCGGAGTTTCCATCTTAAGAAAAAAACTACGCATGGACATTGCCTCTCCCCCACCTCCTTCCTCCCACTTCTACCCAAACACTCCCTGAGGCGGCATTACGCTGCCTCTTTCCTACTAAACTACTCCGTGTGGTGTTTAAAGACCTAACGTGTGTGTAGATTGTGTAAATTACCTACTATGCATGCGTAGTAGGTCATTTTGCAAAGCTGCGCACCTAAGAAGCCGAAGTGAACACGTCCCAATGTTCCTAAAAACTGAAATTTATCTGCCATCTGATGAGCTGAATTCCGACACTGATAGAACTGACGGCTCAATCGTGGCTGTATCAGTGCAGGAATCGTGCAGATTATGAATATTCCTGGAAATTGCCCTATTAAAGTGACCGTTGCCTATAGTGAATTGTGCTACGGCGGGTTATGGGGATGGGCTACTGCAGGCTGGGGAAAGTTAGGGTTGGGATTATAGAAGGGGAAGGTTAGGTTTAGACTGTGGAATATGGAGGAGTAAGGCTAGGCTGATAGAATGGGTAGGTTAGGGCTAGGCTGTGTGACATGAAGGGTTCAGGTTAGGCTTATGGAAGAGAAGGGTACAGGTAAAGCTGCAGGATATGGAGAGCTAAGGTTAGGTTATTATACAATAAATCATTTTTTTAAATTAAAATAATATTATTAAATACTTAAACATAATAGACTTATATTCAGTATGCATTTAATTGGACCATGGGTGCAGCTGCTACAGGGAACAGAGGAGAGGAAATCCAGAGGCTGCCATCTCCACCATGCACCCATGGAGGATATGCCAGCCAGTAGCCATAGTGATAATCTGTCAGTGGATGGTTTGTTAGACAGAATTAGCTGCTACTCCCCATCCCCTCCTCCTCCTACCAGCAGAGGGCAGCGCAAAGCTGTCAGCTGCTGGCAAGTAATTAATAAACAGTGCGCGGCTCTCATACATTGCGTCACTGCACACGCGCCGGATTGGAAGGAGGGATTGTTTGGAGCACTACGCCTTGTAACATGCAGTAAATCAGGCCTGGCCAATCTGTGGCTCTCCAGGTGTTGCGAGACTATGAGTCCCAGCATGCTTTGACAGATATCAGCTATGGCCATGCAATCAAAGCATGCTGGGACTCGAAGTTTCACAACACCTGGAGAGCCTCAGGATTCCCAGTTGTGCAGTAAATAATTATACTTTATACAAGCTCCCATTGTGCAGTGCATTCATTACACACACATTTATTGAACCAATACATTTTTTAATTGAAATTCTGGTGATTTGGGGAATTCAGTTGCTACACATCAATTGTTTCAGCTCTCTGAAGATATTATGACTTCAATCCCTACAAGAGCTGTTGCACTGTTCCACAGCTTGCGACCTGATGTTTTAGGGACCTTCTTAGATGTGTAATTACTCCCAAACGCACCCCTTTTTCTCAGGGCTCCCATCTATTCCAGATGATGTGGCTCTTTGAGATTTGTGACTTGCATTAATTTAATAAGCTTCCCTTGTCTGATGAAATTGCAGTTACATGCAGCCTCACCTTTCCTCCTCCAAATAATAACACTACACAAATAACACACATTGGGCCTGATCCAGAGCTACGATGTAGCGCTGAGCGTACTAACGCTCAGCGTTACATTGCTGACTCCCCCTGGCACTCCCCCTGTGCGGGCGTATGGTCCCTTCCTTACGCCGGCTGAAGGCTAC
>WWET01002957.1:45529-68793 GCA_011038615.1 Limnodynastes dumerilii | reverse complement strand
TAGACACAAACACACATATAAGCTTATTTACACACACACACACACACACACACACACATACACATATATATATAATAAAAACAGAATGGAAGTGGAAGCGGTGGATGGTGAGCGGGGGACTTACATTGGAGACCATGTGCCCTAGGTTCTTTCGCATGATAACATGAATTTCTGCTGCTTTTTGATGAATTTGAACTGAATGGAACTTATTCTGGAACTTTTTTCATTGTTCATGTTTTTGGTCTTCTCCCCTGATATACCAGTAGCACAAAGCCTTTGTTCTTGCACTTTTTTTGATTAGCACTTTTTGTACTTTCTATATACAAAGCTTGAATATCCTCCTATTAAGGATTGTTGTTTGTTGCCTTACAATTATGTGAATACATTTCTATTTTTATGGATTTATAGACTGAATTTGAGTGCTGGCTGTGTAGAAATCTACACTTACATACCATTGTTTATCTTTGAGCCGTGCACCACTACTTGCGAACTATATAGGAGTGCTTGTCTTAACTCCTCAAGTGAGGTGCTATATAGTGATCTCTACGCACACAAATACATATACATACATACGATATTTATACACACACACATACACATACACATATATATACACAAATAAGCTTAATATATACATGCACACACACATATATATATATATACACTAATAGATATTTGATACATACACACATATATACATACATATATATATTTATATACACACACAAATACATATACATACACACACGCACACCAATAGACACAAACACCCAAATAAGCTTATACACACACACACACTTGAATAAATACTGAGACACACACACCAGCCCTCCAGCCCAGGCTCTCCATGGGCACCCCTGGTGGCAGCAGGTGGCATTGCCCCTCAGCTCTGTATGATTGATAACCCCATATAACACTGCAGCCTGGCAGGAGTTCGCTCACAGATGGTTGTGCTCGTCAGACTGGTGCTTCATCATCAGAGCTTGTTTCAGCTCGTTTGCCAGGACAACAAGAAGCGTCCATCCTTTACTACAAAAAAAGGCTCTCAGAGCAGAGGAAAGCCGTCCCTTCTCTCTCTGACATGCTGGATGGGAACAAGGAAATGAACTTCACAAGCAGTAGGGTGACTCTAGGCTGGTCACATGCCACTTGGGCTCCATTTACTATATTGTTGCAAGCGAGCGTACATTTCCAAATGCATGCTCGCTGCAACTCTCAGCGCGTATTGGGGTCCATTTCGATAAACTTACTATTTCTTACCTGTCTGGCGAGGTCCCACGATGATCCGCGGGACTTTCGCCGACATCAAGTGAAGCAGAAGTGCCCACGCATGTGCAGTAGCTGCCTTTTGGGACTTAAAAACTTTTATGTCCCAAAAGGCAAAACACTGCGCATGCATGGGACTCCGAGGCAGAAGCGACGCCGGGACAGGTACGTAAACTGTTTATTTTGTATTGTTCTTTTTTTATTATTATTTAAAGTATTGTTATTAATAATTGACTAATTAATGTATATCCCTTTTTTTTTTTTAATATCTTGAAAAAATTTTTGGGTACATTTTTATTTGTGTTTTGTATTACAGCAGTCTCCCGATATATACCCCCCCTTTTCCTCCCACTAATAACAGCTATTAGGGGGAGGATAAGGGGGATATATGGGGGGACTGCTGGAATACATTTAACTTGTCGGCATGGATTGTTAAAATCCGCATCGGCCCGCATTCATTAGAGCGGCCCGGCAATCATGATTGCAGAAGCTGATGATCGCCATGGTTTCTATGGCGATCATAGCTTTGTAAAATTGTGCACTCATCGTTTTCAGAGATAAAAATCGTTTTCAGGTGTAAAATGGTCTTTATCTCCTGAAAACGATATAGTAAATGGACCCCTTTGTCTTTTCCTGCTGCAAACTTGTTCAACAACTACACTCTGAAAACGTTTCAGACACAGAAATCCATATTGTGATGCTGGACAGAGAACAGAGGACTCTATTAGAGCCCATTAGTAAAGTGAGGACAGGGAACTGTGCAATAGAGTATTGAAGGGTAACTATGACTTACTAGAGGGCTGATCAAGGGGCCAAACTAAATTGCGCAAGCAAATTACTGACGTTCTGCATGTGAGCCAAAGGCATGCACAGTGATATCTCCGGATGACTATGCATATGGGCACAAAAGATCCCGCTCATTGCTGCTACGTGATCATATATATACGTGATCATATACTGTATATACGTGATCATATATATAAGTGATCATATACTGTATATACGTGATCATATATATACGTGATCATATACTGTATATACGTGATCATATATATACGTGATCATATCTGTTGTAACCTACAAGGAAATCAATATGATCAACCTGCAAACACATCGAGCCGGATCCAGACCCCCACATTTTCCGCTTTCCATGCGTGCGGGATCTGTCCGTCCAAGAGAGAGAGGGGGGAGTGCACGCCCCCTGTCACTCCCCTCTCTCGTGGGCTTTATGGCAGCTTACACCACCATAAAATCTGCTTTAAATAAGTCGTGCGGATCAGCAGTCCGTATTACCGCTGATCCGCCACAGTGTGGGAGCCCCCTCCTACACTGTACAATTACTATGCTTCAACCCACCCATTTTAGTGGGCAGAGGGGAAGCACAGCCCATTTCTTCAGAAATTCTTAGTTCCATATGATTCTTGTTACACTAGTGTTACTATCGTAACCCTAGTGTAACATCTGGAGGGCGCATGTGATCTTCAATCAAATCAGGCCACTTACGCACTTTGCGTACCGAAGTGGCCTGACATTTGAAAGTCAGGATCCAGCCCGTCCTCACTCATCTCAGATATATGCCAGCGCTCAGATCTTCATAGGACATACATCTCTCTTTTACACTATCCAAATGCTCTGATTCCTGGTTACAGAATTTCTCCAGGGCCGAACCCAGTCCTTGGAATAACCTTTATTGCCCATTAGGATTATCCTCTACTCTCCAAACTTTCAAGTACTCTTTTAAACTCACCTCTTCAGACAAGCTTAACAAATGTAGAGCGTGCATTTTTCAACAAAATCAATGGAGTTTTTTAAGTGTGTGTTATTAAAAGACGGTGATAGAATCATGAGCCAATAGATTGCAGTACTTAATATTGACCTTAGAATATGCTCTACGCAGGGGAGGATGGCTCTTATGATCCGGCTTCTGTCAATGTCACTGTGTGCATTGGAGGAGATAACAGCGGTTACCCAGACCTTGCTACTGGTGGGAAGGGCCTCACTGTATGGCCCATTATCAATGACTCCGCCCCATCTCCCTGTTCTTCGCCATTTGCTCCTTTGGACCTCGTTGGATGTTGCCCTATTATTGTTACTGGTTGCGAAGGGGCCCCCATAACAGTTCAAGCTTCAGGGCCCCAAAAATATAGGTCTGCCACTATCAATTGTTAAAATTGCAAAGCGCAATATAATATAATGGCGCTATATAAAAAAAAGTTAATAAATCAATCAATGTAAATAGTGACTCCCAATTCAACCAATGAATCCCAGACCTCTGTCTTTCAGTCTCCACGGGGTTAAATAATTGCTGTATAAAGATTTGTCATAACCAAGGTTCCATCTGCTACTTGTTAATAAACCAGCTGAACCGTCCTAAAACATATTACTCTGCTAAAATAACTGTTCAATCAGCTGCTTCCAGCTCAGCTTCTTTCCATCCAGATGTTTTCCAAGCGTCTGCTCCAATTAGTGGCACTGAGCACTTTGTGGCATGTTCATGCACATCGTTTGGCGCTCCACGATTCCAGCCCCGAACAGGACTTGTTAAGGCTGAGAGCAGCTGACAGCCGTTGTCACAGTCCTTAGGGGAACCTCGTAGCAGAGACACTGTGCATTAAGATCAAGCTCGGTGTGTTTGCTGCATCGCTGGATGACAAGAGGAGCACCAAAGAGATGGGGAAAAGCATTCCATCAGTTACTTGGGTAACTCACAGCTCAGTGCCTGACTGCATCTGTAGGAGCTGTGAAAGTCTCTGAAGGACAAAACACCTCTTTAAAATGTATTTCGAAAACTCTAGCAATAGGCAGTGAAGTGTAATTAATGTGGAAATAGTAAAAGGAAGGTTCTTTGTTTTACGGAGCGTGTAGATGGGTTTTCTTTTTGCAAGTTTCTTTTGGGATTGCGGGAATGCTAGATAATGTTGCAAGCTTAAGGGCATTGGCTGCTCTAGGAAACTGGATTGTGAAAGGTGACATTGAGCTAATAACCCTATCAACAAAGTGCCTACTGGGATGCATACATCTACAGCGCATGAGTTAGGTGGATTTAGATGAAGAAATAATGGTTTGTTGACTTGTTGGGTTTGGGTTTTGTATGATGGGTTTGGGTTTTGTATGATGGATTTGGGTCTTGTATGATGGGTTTGGGTTTTGTATGATGGGTTTGGGTCTTGTATGATGCGTTTGGATCTTGTATGATGGGTTTGAGTCTTGTATGATGCGTTTGGGTCTTGTATGATGGGGTTGGGTGTTATATGATGGGTTTGGTTCCTGTATGATTAGTTTGGGTCTTGTATGATTAGTTTGGGTCCTGTATGATGGGTTTGGTTCCTGTATGATGGGTTTGGGTCTTTATTGATGCGTTTAGGTCTTGTATGATGAGTTTTGGTCTGGTATAATAAGTTTGGGTCTTGTATGATGGATTTGGATCTTGTATAACGGGTTTGGGTCTTGTATGATGGGTTTGGATCTTGTATAATAGGTTTGGGTCCTGAATGATGGGTTTGGGTCTTGTATGATGGGTTTGGATCTTGTATAATAGGTTTGGGTCCTGTATAACGGGTTTGGGTCTTGTATGATGAGTTTGGGTCTTGTATGATGGGTTTTGGACTTGTATGATAGGTTTGGGTCTTGTATGATGGGTTTGGGTCTTGTATAATAGGTTTGGGTCCTGTATGATGGGTTTGGGTCCTGTATAATGGGTATGGATTTTATAAGATGGGTATCAGTCCTGTATAATGGATTTTGTACAATAGGTTTGGGTCCTGAATTATAGGTTTGGGTACTGTATGATATATATCCGCACTGACTTTGTTTCCAGTACGGATTGGGATTCTCTGGCTCTAGACTTCCATACTGGAAGTGTCTCTGATGGTGAGCCGGGCCGGGGTGTTCAGTTACTCTAGTGGGAAGAGAGATGTATAGAAATAATACAGCAAGGGCATGCTAAGAGCCTTCTGTACTATCCAGACTTCCATTGTGTTCTCATTTTACGTGAGGACGCATCAGAAATCTAAAGAAGGAGGTTGGGAATTCCTTCCGTAGAAACATAGAAAGAAGCTAGGTACGTTAGATAACACCATGTAAAAATAGTGTGGGGATCAAGATCATGAAAAAAAAGTAAAATAATATCTATAAAATATTGCAAATAAATACAGGTTGGGGGTCACTGAAGAGCAAATAAAAAAATCAGTGATGGGTAAACCCAGGGACGCCATCAAGGGGGGAAGGGGGCAGTTGCGACTTTTGTCCCTGACCCGGAGAGAAAGGGGGCCATGGTGGCAGTCCTGAGTAGACCAGCAAAATACCTAAATCTGGTTTTCTCATCCTAAATTGGATGAATCTACTGTTTCTTTACATGAGGCAAGTGTTACGCAATTAAAACGATACAGAGCGAAGTGGTTCTAAGATTATTTTTTATCAAAGGGGAATCATCAGAAATCACCACATTTAGCCATCACCAAATAAGATATGAGACAACCCCTTGCTGTTAACAAAACGTCATCATCCCAATGCAAAGACATGGGTGTATCCTGATACAATTAGAACAGTTAAGAGAAAAGAGGACACTGTTCTAGAGAGCTTACAATCTAATAAACACAACCTTAATTCCTTCATAGGACACACATGGCAATGGTAAACCCCTGATAAGTGTTAACATTTGCGTAAACATTAGCTCCTGTGCGTCCTAAGAACATTATGACAACGTTTGTCCTATGTCTTACACCTGACAAAGCATGCTGAGACTTGTAGTTGGCCAGGCCAGGTGAAATGAGTAGAGTAGAGTCTTGGTGCTGGTAAATGGATATCTGTAGCAGTCTTTGGACATCTTTTACTAAAGCAGATTATTAGCAAGAAGAACACCAAATCTGTGTTTGTAGTTGGACCCAGTGGACCAGAATACATGCTAAAACTAATCCAATACCAGGATAATTATATTAAGCCTATCTGGCAAACTGAAATACAATTACCAAGACATTTTCTTGCAGGACAATAACTACCAGCGTGTCATCTCCCACTCGTCCTCCAGCCATGCTAACATGAATCCTATCTCTGCTATTCGGAGGTCTCCTAGTATTATAATCACTCCCATTGCAACCTGCCCTGATTTATATTAACATTCACAATGTTTAATTGATGTAAATGTGGCACCAAGACAAAGCAGGAATCCGGCTGATAATCCAACCCTGTGTTGTTGTCTCTCCTCTGAGGGGGTGATTATCAAGTTGTAAAACAAATGTATTCACTGCAGACACAAGACAAGGTCTCCTGCTTCCTAACTTAACCCAGGGAGTGCCGGCAGCAGGCAGACAAGGCTGCAACCGATAAAATATTTCATTGTAATGGCTGGATTAAATCGTTTGCAGTCCCCGCTCCGATGGGCTGCCTCTTAGAAGTTCCTTTTCGGCTGATTCTATTTTAAATAGGCAGCCATTTTAGAATTCTTTTTAATGAATGGGTGAGTATGCTGATCGGAGGGAGGGTTAGGGTAATGGAAGGGGAGGGTTAGGGTCAGGCTGCGGGGTGGGGAGTCTTTGGGTTAGGCTGTAGATAAGAGAGTATCAAGCTAGGGAGAAGGGAGGGTTAGGGTCAGGCTACAGAAAAGGGAGGGTTAGGGTCATGCTGAGGGGAAGGGAGGGTTAGGGTAATGGAAGGGGAAGATTAGGGTCAGGCTGCAGGTAAGGGAGGGTTAGGGTTAGGTTAACGGAAGGGGAGGGTTAGGGTCAGAATTAGGGGAAGGGTTGGGGTTAGTTTTTAGGTTTAGCTATCGGAGCACTGTGTTTGGTGCTCCGGGGATCTATTGTTATGCCTCATAGAGGCAATCAATCGATAACCCAGCCAGATCGAAACTGGCTGGGAGAGAATGACCCTATCGGTGCTAATGGAACTACAGTCCCAGGCCTCCATCTGAAAATAGGCCCCTACACACTGCAAATCTCCAGGCCTCCCACTGTAGGTGCATAAGGATGAACTCCGCCAAAGAATACTATATAGTGTGGGCCTTTGATAATTTTCAGCCTCACATGGCCTTCAATCCGGGCCTGATAAGGCACTTCCCTTATATGTGATTACTGAATCCGTGTCCTAAGGGCATAGAGTTAAGGGCTAAATTATTTAAATGCCTAACACTGCCTACTACGTGTCATTTATGCACGAACTGCAGCACTGAGTCCAGCGGGGTAATATTGGTACGGCACATAAACCTATATATCATGGTCGCTGACTCTCCCGGAAAATATCCAGGAGACTCTCGAAATTTGGGCAGTTCTCCTGGTTTCCCAGGAGAGCAGGAAAATATTCTGTAAGTCCCGGCCATCTGTCTATCATTACAGCTCCCCTAGTGTTACTAGGGATTGGTCGAATTTACGTTTTAATAATCACCGGCATCTAATTCTTCCCTACGAGATCTCCCGGAGCGAAGATATAGAAAGTAGACAACCTTGCTCTATATGCATTTGAATTTGAATTACAACTGAGATGAAAGATCATCTTTCACTTTGCAAGAAAACAACATCCATCATTTTATCATACATCCAATAAAAAAAGCAGAAACCATATAATATTATATACTATAACGGTACTTGTAATTTGCAACAATTTGTTTCTCAGCATCGGTTGAAAGCTCTAAATACAGACACAAACGTATAAAATAGTTTCCCTCTGTTATATTAGCAAAAGAAAAAAGGTTTGGAGACGAGTAATGAGAGTCAGGTTATGGAGTTTGCTTCTCTAAGTCATTATCTGAGCTGTGCATTGTACAACTGTGATTCAAAGAACTTTACATCTGGTGGACTGAGGAAAATAGGGCTTCTTATTGGAAGAAAAAAGACTAATCCTTTATTGCAGAGAGATGATAAATTGCTCAAGCGGAACCTTGTTTCGGAGTTGACCTGCGCTATCTGCAAAGTATCTGTCAGGAGATACGGGGAGAAAGCAAATACAGTCATGCTTATTTAGATAGAAAATAAGAATTGTCGCAAAGAAAATGCCAATAAAGGGGCTGCATCGGAACAAGATTTCCACGCGAATGTCTTTGTGCTGAATTTTAGCAGCATTATGGGAGAAGGAAGGTGTGGACTAACCTCGTTCATTTATAACATAGTTGTCGTCTCCCGAAATTCTTAATAACACTATGGTTCACAGCATTGAAAGACAGGGGGCAGGACTCCAGGCATGGATTTGCATAAATTGCGACATCAAGCTTCACCTCCTCCTGCTGTCTCTTCTTCCCTTCCAGCAAATCAGCCAGCAACGATGGTTTACAGTAAGGCGTATTCACACAAACCATTTGTGTAATTACACACTTTTTCAGCCGGATAATTTGCATCGGATAGAGGACGTGTCTAAGGGCCTGATCCAGACTTAATAATGGCAGCAAATTTATGCATGCGGCATGTCTAAATCTGGCTGTGGAAACGCACTGGGCATGCGCATGGCAGATGTTACGCATTGTAACTGTGATCGTGCGTAACTTGTACGTAACTCCGTGCGAAAGGGCGTGACATCTCTACACAAGACTATTATATGCATTGTGGGCAAAGAGAGGCATTTATATTGTGCGGTATGGCCTGGGTTAGGCACTTACATATGACAAGGCATTACGTGCGACCAGAGATACGCAAGAAAAAGTTAAGGCAGGTTCTGAACACTTAAGTCAGCTAAGTTATGTACATGAGAGAGGAGCGCCAGGGGGAGGCATTATACTTAGTAGTGCGTAACTCAGGTACGCTTGCGTATGTAAAACAACTTTAAGTCTGGATCAGGCCTTAAGTCTGGATGATGATGAGAAGGGTGTGGGTCCCCGCATAGAAAATTTGATTTGGAAAAAATCAGATTCAGTTGAGAACTGGCTGGGATTTTGATTGCTATGCCTCAATGAGGCAAAGCAATCAATCCACGGAGCACCGAAAGCTTCATGGTGTGAAAAATATAAAAAAAATAATCCCCCCACTCCATTCCCTAATTCTTACCCTAACCCTCCCCTCTCACTACCCTAACCCTCCCTTCCTGGCAACCTGACCCTAACCCTTCCTTATTTGCAGCCTGACCCTAACCCACCCCACAGCCTGGCCTGACCCTAACCCTCCCCCCTGCAGCCTGACCCTAACCCTCCCTTCACTACAGCCTGACCCTAACCCTGAAGAGGTTACTCAATCTCCCACAGCCTGACCCTAACCCTCCCTCCCCTGCAGCCTGACCGTAACCCTCCCTCCCCTACAGCCTGACCCTAACCCTCCCTACCTCACACAAAGAATTTACTCACCTGTCCCTGGTCCGGCGAGCAGTGGCGGAGCGATATCGCACATTGCGAAAGTGAATGGGTGAAGTATGCCGAACGGCATACTCACTCATTCATTTAAAAAAAGTAGAAAAAGGTAAGTATTCGAAAATGGGACATCTGAAAAGGAACTTTAGGATGTCATATTTTCGGCATTAAGATTTTCTTAGCGGGGAGTGTAACCGATAAATAACTAAGTTCATTACATCTGGAGATCCAATGTGTACCATCTGGCCAGTAAATCACACGACTTCCACAAGCAGATGTTCACAACAATGCTAATCAGTAAATGGAGGAATAGGACTAATCCATGATTAAGAAAGCTTCACCTGTTAGATACTTCTTTTATAATGAAGCTAATTGTAAAATTCACCCATATTTTAGTAAGTGGCAGATCGCTATTAATTACTTGCTGTGTGAATGTAATTAATATAGAAGATGGTTACATCAGACCGCACAATGGCACTTATCCAACTGAACTATTTGTAATCAACCACTTGATACAAAGATCCTTTAGCGGTGTCAATTACTAAACAGACTAATTAGGACAATCACAGAGCTTCACTTACTATAAAAACTGCATGCCTACATACCTCCGGTAACGGTAAACAACTGCCGGACACTTTAATTCCTGGGGAAGCTCCACTCCATAGCAGTGAAACGCGTTGGAACTTCATAAGAGATCTCTTGTACTTTACAACTGAAGTAGACTGACACAACCGCATTTTAAAGGGAAGTTAGGGGTTATAAATAGGGTTAGTGTTAGGAATTAAGAGAGCCATACACTAGAGCAGTTATCGGCCCGATCATTAAATTATTGGGTAATTGGGCTAAAAATAACTAGCGTATGGTCAGGATGGATTCAGCTCACTGAACGGCTCCCTCTTGTGGTAAGATTATTGGTCCCAGCAGGAGAGGTGCATGGAATAGATAATGGGAACCTTCCTTGGCGGGAAATCGTCCCGTTTATCGGCCCACCTTCTGCTGGGATCGATAATTGTCCCAGTGTATGGCAAGCTTTAGAGGTAGAGTTAGGTTAGGTCAACACTTACCTGGGTTTGGGAGTCTAATACCCCTAGGTTTTTGGTGGTGATGTGAAAGGTACTGGGGTCCTGGTCCCAGTTCTAATGACACAGGAAAAAAGAAGTTTTTTTCATGTGTCGGACCCCGGCAAGTGGTGGTGTGTTCTTCAACCCGGGTCTCACCTAATACAACCAATTGTTGCTACTGTTGCCGAGCGCAGACCATTCACAATGTCAGGACAGACCCGGGACCCAGAATGTATATATGTATGTAGTGGATCATTGTATTTCTAATGTCATAATTATTCCTATTTAAAGTTATATTTTTTATGATTACTTGTGTTTACCTATGTTAATTTTTTTTTTTTATTAACTTTTCCAAATCCTAATCAATGCGTTTAGTTACGTATCTTTGAATCAGAAGCAATTTTAAGCACCTAAACGCACAAACAATTCACAGCTAATAAAGTCCGCACATACCTAATTATACGCAGAAAAGACTTACGTCCTTGCGCATGAACCACATTAAGATTCCATCCGGACTGGGGACCCGCCTCTCTGCTATGGGGCCTGAATCAGTCTATTTCCAACCCTGCCCCAGTAAACACAGTTCTCAAAATGGCTCTCTGCTCAGTGCATTATAAATCATGTGCCTGTGGTCTCCATGGTAACACCATAACACTTTGGAACACATGCAGAATTATAAATAGTTCTGATTGGTGGAGCCTGTCATAGTGATTTATCTTTCAAACAACCTAATTTGCATGGGAATACCCCCCTTTAATGACAGCTGGACGGGCATCTAAATGGTTTCAGTATGCATTATACATTATGTTTATGCTCTGGGAACCTCAGATGTACAATTATATCAGTCACAAGTAAATAGAGGAAAACCTATATAATAGAATTTTCTGTCCCCTGACACATTCTGTTGTGGAGAAAATAGCATAGGAGCACACTGCTATGTACCAGTCCTCGACCCTAAAATGACATATATTATAAATCTAAAATAATATAAGACGACGGAGGACACCGCAGGGCGCAGAGATACGGAATAATTCTGATTATCACAGACATACATCAAAATAATTAGAAATCAAAGACATTTGTCAATGTCACCATAAGGAGGGAACTTGGGCATAATAAAGTATGCAGCACGGAAAATGGATTATTATTATTATTATTATTAGCAGTAGTTGTAGTAACAATAAAAATAACAATAATAATAATTGCAATAATAACGATTGGCCTGATCATCATTTAGTAACATTAGGGAGCTTACACAAGCCTCTTGCGTAAGTCCCCTAAAAATGAACATCTTGTCATATGTGCAGCAGATGTTACACTCTGGATCTCTTAGCATACGGAACTCAATTCCGTAAGCAGGGAGAGTGAGAGAAAGAGAAAAAATGGGAGAGAGAGAAAATGAGAGAGAGAAAGGGAGAGAGAAAATGAGAGAGAGAGAGAGAGAGAGAGAGAGAGGGATAAAGAGAATGAGAGAGAGGGAGAGAGAGAAAATGAGAGAGAGAGAAAGAGGGAGAGAGAAAATGAGAGAGAGAAAGGAGAGAGAGAAAAAGAGAGAGAGAAAATGAGAGAGAGAGAGAGAGAGAGAAAGGGAGAAAGAGAGGGAGAGAGAGAAGGGGGGAGAGAAAGAGTGAAAGAGAGAGAGAATGAGAGAGAGAGAGAGAGAAAGAGAGGGAAAATAAGAGAGAGATATAAAGGGAGAGAAAGAGAAAGGGAGAGAAAAAATGAGAGAGAGAGAGAGACAGGGCCGGATTAACCATGGGGCGAACCGAGAGGAATGAAAGAGAGAGATAGAGGGGGAGGAGAGAGAGAGGGAGAGAGAGAGACAGAGAGAGAGAGAGAGAGAGAAAGGGGAGGACAGTTGCCGCTGCGCCCACTTTGGGAACCTCTGCGCTTAGTCACTTTTGTAATAAAAACAATTGTCAGTGAATATCTATATACAAACATCTCCTGAAATCAATTTCTTGGGGTTATCAAATGTAATAAAATACAGCTTCACTTTATTTACAGGACTGAGAGACTTTCATTTTATTTATTATAGGAGTATTTTTCTAGGAATTGAATGTAATATAATCTGATCTATATACTGGAGCTTTTCATGGTGTAATGTTTGACACAATAATTCATCTGGGAAAATCTTAAACCTAATCCAGACTCATATCTCTGCACGGCTTCACAATGTGCATGCTCAGAACAGAAGAATGTGCAGATGTGGCGATTTAGGAGTGTGGTTCGCCGGTACATGATGGCCTTATTTCAAAATAGTGCCACTGTAATTGTCTGCATTTTAGAAAACAACAGAAATGTTAATCCTGGAGTCACGAACAGTGATATTCTGAAAGATAATGTTCAACCTAACCTAACCTTAACCCTTCCCTAACCCACAATTTCCCGCAGCCTAACCCTAACTTTCTTCAGCCCTAACCCTAACGCTCCATGCTCCGTAGCCTTACCCTAACCCTCCATGCCCCTCAGCCTAATCCTAACCCTCCAAGCCCTGTAGCCTAACCTTAACCCTCAGTGCCCAGCAGCCTAGCCCTAACCCTCCATGCCCTGCAGCCTAATCCTCCATGCTCCGCAGCCTAACCCTAACCTTCAGTGCCCCGCAGCCTAGCCTTCCCCTTGAGCCCTAACTCTAACCTTTTACCAATCGCAGTCACCACAGCCTAACCCTAATCTACCCACCGGAACTGTTGCAACCTCTCGCTATTGGGAATGGGGAAATAGGTTCCCATTCCCAGTAGGAAATTTCTATTGTCAGCTGGCAACTGTATCATGTTCCAAACACGTCTGCTTGGACCAGCAACCGCATGGACCAGCAACCGCATGGACGTCCGCTTGGACCGGCAACCGCATCCCGCGATTTCCACCCAAACCCAACTCACTACTGCAGCCATTAAACAGGAAAAGCGATATATGATATATAGATATATGCATGCCCAGAGTCGCCCCTGAGGGTTCTTTTACCTGGAGCCCCCGTCCACATCAGCGTAACGGCTAAAATGCTGTCACAGCATGCGCAGATTAGGCGCCGTTCTGCACATG
This sequence comes from Limnodynastes dumerilii, assembly GCA_011038615.1. Lineage (NCBI taxonomy): Eukaryota > Metazoa > Chordata > Amphibia > Anura > Limnodynastidae > Limnodynastes > Limnodynastes dumerilii. Next base: position 55,161 of record WWET01002957.1, on the reverse strand, counting down.
GACTGGTCACTGAATGGGGTGGCCCCTCCACTCGTAGTGGCGGCCCTGTGTGTGACGATTTACGTGCGTCTTTGAATTAGTTCCTAAGGGTGCGATGAACTGTGAAATGCTTTCAGCCTATTACATGCATGTAACACACGGCATAGACCAATCAGACAATACATTACTGACATGAACACATTTCTGCTGATAATGGAACAGGTTCTTTTCATTGATTTCTGAGGTTTATTTATTTGTTTAGTCTCTGTAAATTGCTATTATATGAAAAGTTGTATCCCGTCTGCTGAAATATTGATCTTCCTACATTTATAAAAAAGAATGGTTTGTACAAAGGAAAGTTTGTATACATCTGATGTATTGTTTTTGCTGATCTGTGATAGATAGATAGATAGATAGATAGATAGATAGATAGATAGATAGACAGACAGACAGACAGGCAGGCAGGTAGGCAGGCAGGTAGGCAGGCAGGCAGGCCTCTGGCAGTGAGAGTGTTATTTGGGATCTTGTCTTGCGGATCAGTGATCCGGTCTCTTGCAATGTAGCGCAGGCTGATTACATAAATATACATTCCCTGCACTTGCTGTGATCTGTGTGGTGATGGATGCTGTTGTCTGTGATAAGATGGCACAGGAGCTGCTGAAGGACGCTTAGGCGGCTAAAGTAGATGTTTATCCCCTGCTATGCACGTGTCTTAGCTTCTTGCAAGTAGAAAAATTTGGATTTTGTGGAAGTCTGTATTCGGTATTAGGTCATTGGGGGGGAATTCATGAAACATTTAACTATTTGCATTACAGTTTCACAGAACGTTATATTTACTTACATTTTCCCCATATGGAGATTTTACAGAGATGGAAGAAATTGGTGCAGTTCTCCATTAGATGATCTGTCTTTTGACAGACCATTTATAGGTAATGAAGGGACGATTGCTGGCAGGTTTCTGTGGTATACAGTAGACAGGACTGTTGTTGCAACTACTGTGTCTCTGAAGAGTCCAACAGCGACAGGTAAGTTTTTTCATTCTAACCCCAACCATTCCCTTCCCACAACCTAACCTTAGTCCTCACTCAACCCTAACCTTCCCTGTCCTACAGCCTAACCTTAACCCTCCCCTACCCTAACCATCCTCATCCCGCGATTCAATTCTCCCTTAACTCTAACCATTCTCCTAATGCAGCCAAACTTTAACCCTCCCCTCTCTGCAGCCACAACCTAACCATCCTTTTCCCACAGCCCTTTCCTCTCTGCAGCCTAACATTAACGATCCCTCTCCCGTAGCCTAACCTTAAACCCTCCCCTCTCCTTATCCTAACCCTAACCATTCCTGTCCTGCAGCCTAACTTTAGCCCTTACCCTCTCCGCAGCCTTACCCTCCCTTCTCCGTAGCCTAACCCTAACCATTTCTGCAACCGGTTACCTTCTCAAAATAAGAACAATCATCATTGAAATCATTTTGATATGGAAATATTTTTTAATGCTATTAACTTATATTAAAAACCTGTCGGTGTCTGCGATATCAGCATCGAAAATGGAATTGCCGCAGCTGCAATTACATCCCAGATATTAAAAATTGACCCAGCAGAATACGGAACTCTCTGGCGGCGGAGGTTTAGCGCTGCATAATCCACCATATTTGTATATTCCATCACTATATCACATGTGCCCATACATAATAAAGTTGTGTGTGTTTATATGTAAATTTTCCATTTTGATGATGGAATAGAAGAGGAATAATATATAATTTCCAGTGTAGCCTCAAGTAACTGACTTTTAGATCTTGTAAGTCAGGTTACCCTATTAATAGTTTATCTGTGTTCAGACAAATCCCCTTCATGTGAGATCATAGGCTTCTCCAGTGTAAGGAAGAAAGTTTGGTGGTAAATCAATATATAGGAAGATTGCCGTAATCTCTTAGAACACCTAAAGTGCCATCTTTCCGTGGAGAAAAGAGTCTTTCATTACTCTCACAAAGGGCTCTATTTATACATGACTTCGGGCCGTATTCAGATATCCGTTTTTACGGAAGTTCCGTGCGTATTTTTACGATCCGATGAACTGCACATGCGTAGTAACTAAATTTTCGTAATCAACATTGATTTTACGGATGGAAGTCCATTAGGCATGGATTTGTGAATCACACGTGGGAAGATCCATACGGAGGGGCGTGTTTGTAATTCGTGCAGAGAAAGATCCGTGTAGGGGGGTGGGGGGGGGCATTTAAATGACCATTTGAGGGTGTGGTGAGGGCACGGTTAGTTAGATACGCACGTACGGCGCAATATGCGTTTGGAAATGCACACTTAAACATACGGCACTCGTAAGTCACCATCAACCGGCCAGTGTGAGGGGAGTGTCATGGGTGTTGCCTTGCAACGGACTCGAGTATATTTGCGTACTGTTAACAAACAGATCTCTGAACACGGCCCTTCGAAAAATTGCAAGTATGAAAAACACAGTGCATGTGTCTCCCAGACAGGTACGTTTTTCTTTTTTCTTTTTTTTTTTTACAAGTATTGGTATTTTTAAAGAATTTATTTATTATTTATTGTTAAATATCATTGAAAAAAAACCCCACTTTTTTATTTTCATTTTTTTAAACATATATGCACATAATTTTATTCCAGTGGTCTCCCCATACCGTTGCGAGTCCCCGCTGCGAAGGCTCGCATTGCGAATTTCAGGTGTCCCTATTTCGAATGTGAGCCCTCTGAGAATTTTTTTTTCATGAATGGGGGAATATGAGATTCACATACTTACCCATTCACTTCCGGAAGCGCCCAGCTGGGGACTTAGGGTTAGGCTGCGTGGGGGAGACTTAGAGTTACACTGCAAGAGGGACTTCGGGTTAGGCTGCAGGGNNNGGGGTCGGGGGGGAGGGGGGGGGGGGGGGGGGGGTTTGGGTGAGGGAGCAGGTCAGGAGAAACTCACCTTTCGGAGCACCGTGTTTGGTACGGGGACCCACACTCTCCCCATACATGCCCCCCTTTTCTTCCCCCTATTAGATTTTAGGGGGAGGAAAAAAGGGGTATATGGGGAGATCGCTGGAATAATTACCCCTAACGCCAGCCTGAGCTGGCGTTAGTTTTATGCCAGGAACGGAGTGTGAATCTCCGCTCCCAGACTTTGTAAATATAATGAACCGCTGGCCCGCTGTGAAAAGAACGGGCTGGCAGGGGGATGTGTTATGTACATTATCACATGAAAACGGGCATTATCGCAGGAATATGATCTTAAAGAACTGATTCGTCTTCCTGTATTTTCTAAGACTTCCCTCTTCCCTCCCCCCCCTCCTCCACAATTCATCCTCATCTCTCCTGGGGAAACTAGCAAGGTGTGGGCAGATGAGGAGGTCTTGATGTGTCCCTGTAATTTAAAATCAGGCGGATACCAGTTTGTGAAGCGAACCAAGATTTCTGAGGACACAGCGGATTCATTCATTCAGAACTACAACCAGTGGCGGATCTGCTATAAAACTAATGAAGCTAAAGCTTCAATGCCCCTAATCCCAGGGGTGGCCCTGAAGTAACTTTTCATTAGCCTTTTTTTTTTAAAGAGTACAATTTTAAACAAAATGGAATTTTTTAAGTGCGTGTTATTAAAATAAGGTTACTTTAGAGATAAAATCATAACCCAATGGGTTGAAGTTCTTTTCTATTGACTTAAAAATACTCTACACAGGTGGGGTTTCTGAGTACCCAGAAATCCCCCCTGATCAGTGCTGGCCAGCAGCCACTCTGTCTACAGCTCCAACCAGAGGATGGTTCTTATGATACAGCCAGGTGCAAAATAGAGAGCTGTTGTCACTGTGTGCATTTAAGAAGATAACAGCGGTTACCCAGACCTCATTGCTGGTGGGAAGGGGCTCACTGTATGGCCCATTTTCAATGACTCTGCCCCACCACAACGATCTCCACCATTTGGGCCTTTGGACCTTGTTGGATGTTGCCCTATTGTTGCTGGTTGTGAAGGGGTCTACTTATAAAAGTTCAAGCCCCCAAAAATGTCGGTCTGCCACTGACTACAGCCACATTTATTCTTTACCAATGAGAGGGCAGAAGGACTACTCCCAGCAGTATAACTAGATCAAGGTGACTTTAGACTTAAGGAAAGTCATGTCACCTTAAATACAAGAAATACCTTGATGGATTTCCTTTATGCAGGAGAAGTAACAATAAAATTGTTGTAAACCCACTCTGGACAAAATCATTTTAAAATCCTGGGGAACATGTGATAAGAAAAAGGCTCATTAAGGGCCAGACATCTCCACTTTTCCAAACCCGCAACTTAGTAAATCTGGCCCCAAGAGTTTTTGCGGAGCAGATGCACAAATCTGCCATTCCAACTGCGCGCTGCCTATCCAGAGTTACGAAAAGTCACAACTCTGGATAGAACGTAGTGAAGATGGGCAATCGTTTTATACAAGCAAACGTGTTCATATGGGCAGAGGATGTGAGGTGTAATGCAGAAGATTATACAAGTTTGCAATTTACAAATGTTTTTTTAATTTATAGTCAAATAACACTCCTTAAAAATATATATCTCTAGTTAAAAATATGCCTGAGCATGCTGTGCAGCAATTTGCTGCTATTCAGCTTTTAAGCAAAACTACTGTAGTGTATGACCAGAATTTGCAATAAAAAAATGACATCTTGATCGCGCGATTTATGCAAATTGAATCCCAAAGCCTCCTGTCCATCAACGCCACTCTTTATAGTAGACCTGATTCACACCTCAAAAGCTCCTGCTATTTAAATGCTGAATCTCATACGTAGTAGGTCAGTTATGCAATCTAGATCCCGTAGGGAAGCTATAGATGCATGCAGTGGGCAAGGCTTTACCGGTTTTAGCTGTACTAGGGATCGGGACGGGGCTTTATGGCGCAAATCAAGTCCCTAGTGTTACTAGGCAGGGGGGCAGAACTTGAGGCTGTAGTTTTCATAAAACCACGGGCCTCAAGTCACTTGCGGGAGATTTGCCAGCTTTTCTGGTATACGTCTCCCAGACATTCCGGGAGAGTCGGCAACCCTGAGATTGCCTCTGTACGGTCATTAAAGAATGCACTGAGTAGTTGAGGAAGAAGGAGGCGTGCTAATGCCGCCTCGGGGAGTGCTTAGGTAGAAGTGCGTTGGGGGAGGGATGTAGATTTGCCGGGAAGGGCGGAGAGAACTTTTCTTTGTGTGTAGTTTCTTAAGAAAGAAACTACACATGGTTAGATAAGGAAGCCCTATGGTATTCTTAAGTGCTATAAGGTACCTAAAAACAGGGGGGTGGGTTAGGGGCAGGAAGAGTGAGTTAGGGGTGGTTCTGTCCGCACCTAACTCACTCTTAAGTGTGAATATGGTCCAGTATTACTAGGCAAATTACATAATCAAGTCCTGTCTAGTTCTTAGTAACACTGGGAACAGTAGTATTGATAGACAGGGGGGTGGGACTTTGCAGGGAATTTGCCAGCTCTCCCAGGATATCGGGAGAAATACCTGATTTCAGAAGTCTCCCAGATATTCCGGGAGATTCGTCAACCCTGGGATATACTGCATTAAGCACCTGTGTAGCTTTATATGGGAATTATAAATGATTTTTAAACTACATAAATTCAGGAATTGAAGACGGTTATATATTGTCAGACAATCTGTTAGATCTGCCAAATGATTGTATCGAAATAATTGCAGACAATCGCTCCAAAATGGCAATAATACAATAAAATGAGACATCTCAGACTGGAAACCAGATTTACTACGCTGCTGGAAAGGAAAAATGGACATGTTGCCACAGCAACCAATCAGATTCTAGCTGACATTTTTTTTTACTGTCATAGGAACTTGCTGATGGTGATACTGATTACTGTTATGCTGTCTGCCTGCTACAAAATAAAGAACTTTACTTCATCTCATCCATGTGATGTGCTTCCTTCCTTAATTATATTAATATTTTTTAGCCTGGTATTTTTTATTTTTTTTGCAAAAATAGTGCTTAAGGCATATGGTGCTATTGCTTTCTCTTACCCACAATGCATCCTGAACTACCCAGAATTCATCTGGAACTGTATCCTATTGACATGACACTTCAGAGTTTTGTATTCTGTAGACTTGATTTAAGTGAAATTGCCACAGTCTCAGGGTATCATTATCCTTTAGTTCCTGGGAAGGTCAGACCCTGCAGCAGACCGATAATAAAGAAAATGGAAATGGAAATTACGTACCAATAAATTAAATGACAACACGATCGATGGGATACCTTTAGAATTCTCTTGCTGACTGCTGGAGAGCTCCTTAGGATTCCCGGGGGGACTGATAGTTAATGAAATGCATTCAAAGTAATTCCAATGGACGCAAGAGAATGAGCTTGTACAAGATGAGGAGTCCACGTTATTTGTAAATAAACAGTGATATGTCACTGAAAAGATTAAAGGGAACCTATCATGTACATAGTTTTTACAGAGTGGACCCAATCTAGAGGTGAACGTTCGCCAGCTGACGTGACGTTTCTCTGCGCAATTTTCTACGGCTCATGCTCAGAACTGATCCCTTGATCCAGAGATGTAAAAAAAGACTGTTTATGGTAAAACACTTACAACAGCCCCAGGTCATGTCTAAGTCCAGGGGGTGATCTATTGCGAGCAATTTCTTACCCTGGCGTTAGGATGGGACACTTTGAATGCATTACATAGGGTCATTAACCACTGACGATGTATTGTGCCTGTGTCACATCATTTCTACATACAGAGAGAAAAAATGTATTTTTCCATGTTTTTATTTAAAATGAAGAATATTGGGCCTGATCCAGACTTAATAACGACAGCTAATTTACACATGCAGTATGCGTAAGTCCGGCTGTGGGAACGCTCTGCGCATGAGCAAGGCAGATGTTACGCATTGTAACTCTGATAGTATGTCACTTGTATGTAACTCCGTACGATAGGGCGTGACATCCAACGCAAGCCAAATATACACATTGTGGGTGGGGGCAGGCTGTTACCTATGACAAGGTGATACATACAACCAGAGATACGCAAGGAAAAGTTAAGGCAGGTTCTGAACACGTAAGTCAGGTGTGTGAGAGGGGAGGGCAATCATTTTTTGACCTCTACATGTGACAGAGCCACTCACATTAATCAGAGTTGCCATTTACAGCCAGCATTACCCTGTACTACCCTACTCATACACAACATAAAAAGGATAATAAACTGACCACAAAACCACAATTTGTAGTGAGTAAATATTGTGAGCGCCTAGAAAGAACCTAGAGAGTATAGTATTATTAATTAAATATATACGACAAATCAATCGATTTAATAAATACATAAAAATCAAGGAAACAACATAAAATGGTTAAGAAGCAAATTGTATAACAATAAACATTATTATGCTACTAGTATGATCCCGAGGACCAGTTATAGTTAGATACTATAAAAAGATGGCCACCTCGCTCTGTCTTTTTATAGTATCTAACTATAACTGGTCCTTGGGATACCAGTAGTATAATATTGTTTATTGTTATATAATTTTCTTCTTAACCATTTTATGTTGTTTCCTTGATTTTTATGTATTTATTAAATTGATTGATTTATTGTAGATATTTCATTAATAATACTATACTCTCTAGGTTCTTTCTAGGCGCTCACAATATTTACTCACTACAAATTGTGGTTTTGTGGTCAGTTTATTATCCTTTTTTATTTTCACTTCTAAAGTAGATATACAGTAGTCTACTAGCTATTGAGCTGCCACCCACTGTGACACATCAACAATATGCGATAATAGGGGTACCTAATCCCCACTTTTTAGTGTCTTTCACTCCCTCCCTTTTCTGTCATTACTATTATAATACATTAATTTTAATTTAATTCCACCTTACTTACTATTGTGGTACTCTACAGGTTCTGCTAGGTTTCTGCCTTGTCCCAGTGGCGCCTCTTTATATAAGCTTACCTATTGGGATAGCCACTATATTATAATATTGTTTCATACACAACATATTTGGGCACGTAGCACCATTCTGCTTAGCTGCTGTGTGTCCCTGTGCTACTGTACTGTAATCGCTTATAATCCAATGACATGCTCGCCACCCCACTTTTACAAACGCATCTATGCTGCGTTCGCATTTGTGCTCAGATATTGATCAGGTCCAGCATCTCATTCAAACCACTGACTTATCCTCTGAGTTCAGTTTTTATTTATTTATTATTATTTATGAACAGGTTTATATATCAGATTACGTAGCGCTTTACAGAGAATATTTCACATTCACATCAGTCCCTGTCCCATTGGAGCTACATTCTAAGGTCCCTAACACACACACTAGGGTTCATTTATTCAGCAGCCAATTAACCTATCAGTATGTTTTTGGTGTGTGGTAGGAGAACATACAAACTCCACACAGATAAGGCCTACTCCGGGAATCGAATTCATGACCTCAGCGCTGTGAGACACAAATGCTACTCACTGAACCATCATACTGCCCAATGTTTTAAACTTGCCCTATGCCGACGCTTGGAGAGAAATAATATTAAGGCGGAGGGCGGATTGTGAATTTAAAATGCCCCTGAATTATTTTTGTTTTTGCAGTACAAAAATACAATGTGGGTGGGCTATGTATAGACAATTAGGAAACATTGCAAAAGGAAATTCTCCAAAGAGAACCGCACGACCCTGTTCAGAGAGGTAGGAAGAGCAGAGCACGGACACGCTTGAGAATAAATGTCTACCTGAGTCCTAGTCATATGCTAAAATTGCAGAGTATGTTCAGAACTAAATGGTAATGAGTTTGCTAATTACCAGCAGTATTCGTAATGAAACTTGATGTAATTACGGTGAGATAACACAAGCGTTATGTTCAGCTCCACTATTCAGTTCATTATTATTTATTATTCAGTTACCCACAAATTTACCTTCCGTCCTCTTCTTAATTTTTTTTTATATTACTATCGATATAGAGAGCGTCGGCAGGCCGATACTGGATATTCCATTAGGAAGCTGTGCACACGTACAAGCGCATAGAAGAGTAACTAAAATGGTACATGGCCTGTGTCACAAAACATACCAAGAAAGGCTAAAGGAAGTAACATGTATAGCTTGGAGCAGAGAAGGGAGAGGGGGGGATATGATAGCAGCTTTCACATATATCAAGGGTTGTGACTGGCTAGGGGAGGGGGCATTTTTCAGAGGAAGAGGTGTAATAGAACACGAGAGCATGAATATAAACTGGAGGGTGGTATATTCAGAAGAAATGTGCGGAAAAATGACCACTAAAAGGGTGATAGATAAGTGGAATAGCCTCCCATCTGAGGTGGTAGAGGTAACACAGTAGAACAGTGTAAACATGCTTGGAAAAAATATAAGGACATCCTAAATCTCAAACTAACTTGAGGGTAAATAGGGTCTAGGGTCAGTATAGTTTTACATAAACAACTGGGCAGACTGGATGGGCCGTGTGGCTCTTATCTGCCGTCACTTTCTACGTTTCTATGTTTCATCTAGCCCCACCATAGCAAGCTGTTAGAAACGCAATTTTTGGGAAATCTGGATAGAGTCAGTTGAGTTCCGATCGGATGTGTGTGTACAGAACGCGTGGCTCCAACTGAATCCAATCCAGGGACATAAAATCTGGTCCATGATGTCATGGTGTCGTCACAACTT